>CAIGRO010013506.1:0-21408 GCA_903798355.1 Fraxinus baroniana
TTCCTATAAGCTTCCCCTGCATCAGCTAGTCAGTCCTACTTCTGATAAGGGGAGTTGACAATTGAATCCGATAGCCTTGAAGTGTATGGTTTAGTAACTTCCTTCTTTGTTTTTAATAGAATATCAAGAATCAATAGTCTGTAGATTTAATTGATAACATGCAGTATAAAGGTAGTGCATAACAAATGAGTTGTTAAGTCTAGTAGATAAGAAGCTATTTGGAATAATGATGTAGTTTAGGTCCTGATGTTAATTAAAAAAATGAAAAGGAACAGCATAGACATTTCAGTGCTGTGATATAGGTCATCAATTTACTGGTTGTCTCTAGAATCTTGAATTATAATTGTAATTTAAAAAAATTAACAATTTCATCGAAATTGGCAATTATGACTTCTCCAAGCAATTTTACAACTTTTTATTTTTGATATTTTATTCTGAACGGTGAAGTAGAGAAGGTTAAAAACTGAATGAATGCTATGAAAAAGTGATAGTTGTATCACTAAGGCCGACTTTCATTTGTGCTCAATGGGAGGGTCTTGCAATCAAACCCCTTGAAGTTTCCGTTTGGCTTGATGAGAATTTTGCATACTTTAGTGACCTTTTCAGAGGCTTACAGCCCTTGGAAACTGTCTGTCTCAGACTGTCCCTTCACTTGTAGATCTTGACAAAAGTTAGAATTCTAGCTTTTAAATATTGGTCGAATTCCCGCACAATAGATTACAGTTGACACTGCCTACATCTGGTGGTGGAATTTATCATCCTGAAAGTTATCCTCTTCTAGAGGCTAGACTTGTTTTTATCTTCTATAGTGTTATTGGTTTGTATAATTGCTTATTTGCACACATTTTGAAGTAGAAAGATGGATTCGGCCGATACATTTATATCCTACCATAAGTGGAAGCGAACACTTGATGACACTCAGTGACTGTATAGAATACTGCAACTGATGGCCTTTGCTCATTCTGTTAAGAATTTCGAACACTCGTGAAAAGATTTGGATTTATATATGTATAATATATTTGGTCATGTCAAGGAGCAATTGCTGGCCAAGATTATTTTTTCTTTCTTTGTTGGCATTGTCCCTTGCCCTAGTATATTGATATGAACATTAGTACATGGAAGGGGACATACAAACCTTACCTCCTCAGGTTTACATCAAGTACCTATACCATTCACACAAACTTATAACAAAAATTAAAAAAAGTAAAAAAAATACAAAGAGAACCTATCTAAATCTCAAATTGGTAACTCCCCATTTGTCTATTTGAATCAACCCAGTAACTTCCCCAGTAAGGTCTCTAGCTTGTAGCAGTATGAATGATTTCTCTTTATAGCCAGCGCTAGCTAATTAGTCTGCCACTTTATCCCCTCTCTCCAAATATTTTAGAAGGGGACATCCACCATTCCCACCAATAATGAAGCTCCACCAAGTTATACTGATTTGTCAATGTCCTTGAAAAATTTTTACTTATCAGTTGTATTGAAGAATGAAAATCCACCTCAGCCCAACCTGAGCATATTCCATGTTGAACATATAACCTTAACCCAGTTATTAGAGCTTCGGTTCTACTTCTAAGCTGGAGCATGATCCATAAAACTCATAAAATGCCAGCACTACATACCCTTAATTATTCCTGATTACACCACCCCCTGCTGCTGTGAGGCAAGATCATAAGCACCTTTATAGCTTCCATCAGCGTTCAACTTCACAATCTCCATACTTGATTTCTTCCAATAAACCAACGGTTGTTGGCTAGTTTTTGTTAGGATTATTTCCCTGGCTCCCAGTATCCATATACTGTTTTTATATAATACTCTACTTTTATGATAACTCTTTCAGCTTTCATTTTGGTACTAGAATGTTTGGAATTATTTCTCGCAATCCATAAGAACCAGAATATAAGAAGGGGGATGATAAATTGTTCAAACCTGGTTTACAACCTCTGCCAGAAAACCTCCAAAACTGAAAGCGCATAATGGGCTTAGTGAAGTAAGGGGACAGCAATGATACCTGGTATTGTAAAATGTTCAAATGCCCAAACTTCTTCGGCAATGGATCCTTTCTATAAAATTTGTTCCATAGATATTGAAATTGTGAAGCTAGGCTTACTCTCATTCTATGTTTTACCTTTTCATCAGTAGGGAGCCAGTTATACCATATTTTTTATGTACAAAAAGATCCTTTAAGGGGCAGTGCTTTTTCGAAATATACTGATAGGAGCTTTCAATGCTCTTTTTCTGTCTCACAATTTCCAAGGAAGAGGAAGTGGAAAAGGAGCCATCTTTTCGTTGGTAGCTTTTATTTTTTGTTTCCTAATTGATAAAGCTAAATGCACTCTTGGGATCAAAAACTTTTCATTGACTTCGAATAAAATAGGAGTTTATATGTTTTCCACTGTAAGCATTCTTGTTTAATGGCAGAACCAAGCTACAGATGGAAAAAATAAAATCAGCCGGACGCTGACAAGAGATGAGAACTTCAATTTTAGAGCAGCATATTGGTCCGACCTCCATAGCCTTCTGTACAATGCATTACCACAGGGGATTGTTTTGTGGGGACATCTGTTCATCTCCTTTTCTATTTCTGATGACAAATCTTTCATTAAAGTGAGAACCAAAGTTCTTCAAACAGGCGATACAATTGATATCGTTGGTGATTTGCTTTGTGCAGCCGATGGTTGTCTTTCTTCAATTCGACAGAGTTTCCTTCCTGACCTTAAACTGAGGTGGTTGAATAGAACTCTAGATATCCTTATGTTTTTATTCCAAAATAAAAATGAAAGTGATGCTGTTCTTGTGATTATATTCCTTTTATGGTAGGTATTCAGGCTATTGTGCATGGAGAGGGGTCCTCGATTTTTCTGATAATGAGAACTCTGAAACCATTCTTGGGCTTAAGAAGGCATACCCTGATCTAGGCGGATGCTTATATTTTGACCTGGGTTCAGCAGGCCACAGTGTTTTGTATGAGCTATTGAATAAAAGAATTAATTGGATTTGGTACGTTAATAAACCCGAGCCGGAACTTAAGGTATGTTCTTTCCTTCAGTTTTGCCCATTTAATTATATACTTTGAGTTTAACATAATAAACGGAAATCTCTTTTCCTTAATTGATTCCCGAGTCTAACCCGGTGAACTTTAATTCCATGTTTGGTAGACTACAATGGATAGTAGAGATAGTAGTAGGAAAAGCACCTGAATCAAGTTCCATTTGACACTTTAGAGATTGATGGGGAAGCCTATCCTGCATTGCATGTTCTTACCAAACCTATCCTAGTAGCATGTTTTGTGCATTGTATTAGACCGCACTAGATAGTACGAGGGACAAGATTTGAGCTTCTTTTTTATATCAGTGTCCAGTGTTGTTTAATTCGTTACCAAACATGCCACGAATATGTTTTGATGGGTAAGGGTTTGACTCGGGGAGCTAAAAACTTGTAGAATGGCTTATTTGAAAATGCAAAATGGGTGATTTATATTTAGATAGGAGCTTTTTTTCTCAATGTACTTTTTGATGCTCCAACTCAGGGAAACTCGGTTACCATGAAAGTTAGCAGCGACATGATCAAGAAGATGCACGAGGCAGCAGAGAAGGTTTGGGTCCCCGAATTGGTAAAGGTAATACGAGAAACAAAGGAACCATTCTTGAATGTCATATACGATAGTGAGCCTCTCGATAAAATCTTTTGGGACAACGTGGTTTTGATTGGAGATGCAGCTCACCCTACGACTCCTCATGGTTTGAGAAGCACAAACATGTCGATATTAGATGCTGCAGTCTTGGGCAAATGCCTTGAGAAGTGGGGAGTGGGGAGTCTAAATTCAGCTCTTCAAGAATATCAATCTATTCGGCTGCCAGTTGTTTCGGAGCAAGTTCTATTTTCGAGACGACTGGGACGTATAAAACAGGGATTAATCCTTTCTGAAGGAAAGCCTGTTGATCCAAGGACAGCAAGTGAAGGAGATTGCCGAGAGTTGATGCAAACAAACATGCCTTTTTTCTCCTATATTCCTCCCATATTGAACTAAAATTGCACTGTTAGAAAATCATGCTATCTAAGTTCAAACTTGGAGCATTATTTGGTACTATGTGGGCCTTTTCAGCATACTATGATAAATTTGAATATATATATATAACCAACAGGAATGCTGGTGATGTTGATATATGTAATTGCTGATATTGTATATACCTCGACATTGTTTTTAGAGTGGAGTTTAGATATTTAACACGTTATCTGACACTTAAGAGATACGTGTCCAGAGTGAAATGACAATCATACAATTTAGAGATATGTGTCTAGAGTGAAGTGTTGGTTTTCAACACGTATTGGACACTTGGACACGTGTCTGAGATGTCATGTCACATTTTGATAACTGCCACCGAAATATTGGCTTTTCTGAAATTTTTTACTCAGTATTTATCTGAATCAATGATCGTTTCATTAATCCATTTCCATTCGTTACAATTTCTTGTTGCACTAGGGAGTGATATGAAGCAGTTAACATTGACAATTAACAATTCGTTTCCTGGTTTCATCAAACAATTAAACACACT
Source organism: Fraxinus baroniana (assembly GCA_903798355.1). NCBI lineage: Eukaryota > Viridiplantae > Streptophyta > Magnoliopsida > Lamiales > Oleaceae > Fraxinus > Fraxinus baroniana. The sequence goes on from CAIGRO010013506.1 coordinate 4,557, forward strand.
GGTCATAAAATTAAATTCTGCTAACTGTCAAAATAGTTTTTTTGAAAACTTCATTCTCCAGCAAATACGGGTTTGTTCTCCCCTTTCCCATAAATCATACTCTACAAATAGTGCATCTATATTTTGCATAGGCCTAAGAATATGTACAGTAAGAAGACTAAAGATTTTCCTCCATGGCTGAAGTTACGTTTATCTGTAAATGAACGGTTATCAGCCCAAAAGCCGTGCAAACCGGAGAATTCTGCTCTCAGTCAGTTCTAGATCGCGTTACGGAATGCAATTACCTTCACATTGTTCTCTATTACGAGTCTCTGGTGGAGAAGAATCCCAGAGAGCTCACTAGGAAACTTAGAGAGGCAAATGCTGAAATGCTTTCTGCTTTTCCTATTATTACAGGACGATTATTCAAGACCCTGGAAGACCACTGGACGATCAAGTGCAATGATGCCGGCGTGAGAATAGTGGAGGCAAGGGTGAAAGGCAGTGTCAAGGAGTGGCTGCTGATTGTCGATAGGGAAAAGGAGCTTAAATTTGTTCATTGGAAGGAGATGTTCCACAAGCCGTATTTTTTGTTGACCTTTTATGTTAAGGTTACGGTTACACAATTGAACCGAACATCTCAAGTTTCATGTAAACATGAATGAGAGTACAGAATTAGAACGACCCAATAAAAAGAATTCACTGATACTGCAGTCGAAAGATAAGTGAGCAGTACATTCAGTATTCACGCGTACAGATCCAACAAAAATGACAGGTCTAAACATCCAGTAATCTAAAATCTGCATATTCTTATGTAATTCCATTCATTTTCCTTCCATATTGGCTGGTTACTGAATTTGAAGAAGGTGGAATAGCAATTGGATTGAGCTGCACTGACCTGCTTTCAGATCCTCCCTGCGCCACAATGCTAATGAAACCATGGGCTGACGCACTGGCCAAACACGAACACCAACCACGAAACTTACGTGGAATTGATCGAGCACTACAAGTCGTTTATAGAGAAGCCAGCTCCAGTTTTTGACATGAAACAAGTAACCATAACATTAAGTTTCTAAGATGAAATGGTTAGAAGCTGCATTACCCAAATTGCATCTGATGACTCGAGCTGGACACCATTTGAGGGCCCAACCGCCATATTTTGGGTGGTTGTCAGCACAGTAAATGGAATGCAAGGCGGTTTAACCAACATGTCGATATGTTAGACATGAGAAAATTGCTAGAACTTGAGTGGGCTTTTCTGGAAACGCAGCAAGGTGAATGGAGATGGTATAGAAGACCATGAATTATGTAAAGCTGCAAATGCTATAAAGGAAGTCGTTAAAAAAATGGACGCTGACAGGATTATGGACTTGATCGGTGGTAGAAAGCAAGAAATTGGCAGAATCCACCATGGATGAACGGTTATGATCTCATTTATGTCAATTTAGAGGACGGGTACCATTTTGGAAAACAATGCTAGGCAACTTGGTGTCTCGTATTACATTGAACCAGCCATCGGAGAAGGGCAGATATTGATCCTGCCACCACCAGCAGGCGGCAGGGATTACATTCAGCCGAGTGGCTATGATCACACTACCAGAAGATGAAGTAACAATGCTTCTTGAAGATGCACTAATCATTTCATCAAAATGGTGCATTCTTGAATAAGTAGCAACACAAGCTCATGAAATAAAAATGTTGTGAATTACTTAACCTTTAAAATATCGAAATTCAACCCATCTTTTCATTTAGTGGAAAAAATGGGGTAACAAGAAAATTAGAACATAAAATCTAGTGGGGATTTTAAGATCTTATGGTACATTCATTACGTTTCAATGAACAAAACTAAAAGAGAGATATATATAAAAATTTGTGTATCTGATCGTGTCAAACATGTCTTTAAATGTATATCTCTATCTTGCATAGATATATGCATAATTTAGGTGCAATTTACTCACAGATGGAACCATCCAAAAATTTCAAATGTTTCACACCAACGCCGTAGATAAGTTGCAACCTTTAGACAATCTAAAATTTCCTAGTAGGAGTTCACCTTGATAAACATGTCATGACATTAACAAATATTTCAAATAATAAATTTTATTTTCACTATTTGGGAAATAAAATGCACGTTTACTTTCAATAATCAATTATTGGAGGAGCATTTGTATCAAGTCTCTTTCTTCCAATTTATGTCTAATTAATGCAAAGTAGGTAAACAAGATTTAATGATTCATGCAAAAGATCATATGCACTATAGTCAATGTTAACATTAGTTAGAATGTCACAGGGAAACAGAGAAGATCTGAAAGAGAAAAAAGAAACCTAAAAAAATCAGAGCCGCATGTGTTACAGTTGGACAATACATCCTCTCCTAACTCAACATCGATGAGAACGACATCTAAAGATTTAGCAACGGAAAGAAATTACGAAGAGGAAGAAAAACCTTCATGTCCATCTCAATTTTCTAGGCTATCCAAGAAGCTTTTTAACTCCTTCAAACCTTCGGCTGAAACGCTCCTGTGTACCCGTCCGCGAGGAGCTACCAAGTTTGGGGGCGGTTGTTGTTGAAAACACACTACAACCACAGCTAAATTGTCTCCACTCTTTCTCTTCAAAGCCTCGTTAACGAGATCCTCACTACACTTCACTGGATCATTGTGTTCTTGTAATCTTCGACGGGCAAAGTCAACAGCATTTTGACTCAGGAAAACCTCCCATACACCATCACAGCCTAAGATGAGGAACTCGTCTTCTGGTGTTAGTTTTGTGCTCATTAATTCAGGCTCTGCACTAAGTGGTCCACCATCCATGCATTTCAATCCTTCCATGTGCCAATCTCCTAAAGCACGAGCAACATTTAGCAGTCCATTGAGATATCCATCATAAACGTATCCTCCAGATGCTTCTATACGCCTTCTTTCTCTCAAACAAGCAGGTTTGTGATCCCTTGACATCTCAATTGCTTTACCACGACGACATAGTACTGCTCTGCAATCTCCAGCATTTGCCACCACTAGTGAGCTGTCTCAAGTGAAATTACCAATGTAAACGAGTCAGATATGGTGCACCACATTCCAAAGGAAAATAGACTTTTCAAGTCATAACTCAAATTTCTTACATTTCTTCGAGGAAAAAAGGCAAAAAAAATTCTTGAACTGTAATTGTCTTGAGTATTGCAACCTGATGTCAAGTTTTAACTGTCTAAAGACAAAATTCAGATATTCTCGTCTTTCACGAAGCATTCTAGTCTTAAAATTCTGTTAGAACTATAATCAAGAAACAAACATCTTTTAACAATGCTATAATCAACCAACATTATTTTTCGAAGGCTGGTATTACTTGGGAAGTCTCAAATGTGCAGCACAATACATAACATTTCAGAGTTCATAACTTGACTAGATCTAGAATTATGCATGGGGTTGAACAAACATACGAACTGAACTGAACCCGAACCGAACTGAACAGCTCTTCTTGGGTTAAATACCCGAGCGGGTACTAGAATAGGGAACCGACGAGTTTAGTTTGGTTCTAGACTAAGAAACGAATAATCGAATCTCCCTAATTTTTTTTTTCTATTTTTTATATTAAACAAGCCAATTTATTTTAATTTTTTAAAAATAAATTTATCAACTAGCTAATTAAGTCATTAACTTTAAATACCCAAGTCTCCAACTCCCAAGAGTCGAGCCCAACTTGAGCCAAAAAATATTTTTTTTCCTACAAATTTCAATCCAAACCCAACTTCACTTCACAATTCACCTTAACACTAACTCATTTTGATATTTAGGTTTACATGTCGTCCTCGTTTTCAACCGCTCCCCTCTCACAAGTCACAACTTCTTCTTTGCTCCTCAAGATCCACTAAGACCACATCATCAAATCCTTCATTCATAAATTTCTACATCCTTCATTTTTACACCCAGATCGTGGGCATATAAAGGCTAATTCAGGAATGTTATTATATAGGTTCTCGAATGGGAGACAAAAAACAGCTTAATGAGAGGTCAGAAATATAGGTTCATTTCAGTAAGATACTTATGGGACAAAAAGAGAAATGTAATTATTATAAGAGAACATTAAATGTTGTTATGCATAATTGCATATAAGAACACTAAGGTTGATGAAAAGCATGCAATAATCACTTGACAAAACAATGATAACGGTATTACGGCTACCGCATTTAATAAAGAAAAATGTAGAAAAGCATTAGTTAGGATGATTATTATTGATGAATTGACCTTTTCCTTTGTAGAAAGTGTGGGTTTTAAGGAATTTGTGCGACAACTTTGCCCTATATTTGAGATTTCTTCTCAAAGAACGATTGCTAGAGATGTGCTCCATCTCTACTATGAAACAAAGGAATCGATAAGGATTGAATTTATTAATAATAGGCAAAGGATTTCTTTAACCATTGATTGTTGGGCATCAATTTAAAACATTAATTATATGGTAGTAACAGCACACTTTATTGATAGAAGTAGGAAATTGCATAAGATGATATTGAGTTTTTCCGTTATTCCAAATCATAAAGGGGAGACCATTGGAAAACTTATTGAAAACTGTTTGCTTGATTGGTAAATAGAGCACGTGGGAACCATCACAAATGATACAACAATCTTAATAGTTAGATAATTTTTAGTTTATTTATGATGGTTAACTGTACTTATTCAATTATTTCTTGTAAAGTTTCTTAGTGTGACAAGTCAAGCAATGTATTATTAAATTAAATGGCTGATAAGTACTAGCAGTACTTAAAAAATATTTTATTTCTATAATTTCTATTTTATATTTCATTCTTTTTATGTAGATTTGAAAGCTTAAAAGCAAAGGAATCAATGGGATGTAATCACTGAAGTTTTAGCGTTATTATTTACTTTTTGATAATTTGTATACATTGGTGAATGGATTTTATTAGATAACTTGTTATTTGTATATTTTTAAATTTGGATTATGTTTTTTTTTTTTAAAGTTAGGACTGAAAATATCATTGGTTAGATTAATGTAATGCTGTAACTGTTAAATAAATTAATTATAGTACAAATTGAATGAAATTGAACCGAACAGATTCCATAATTATATTTGAACTCGATGGTTACACTTACTAAATACCTAGAAATACTATTCGGTTCATGTCCAGGCCTATTGAATTCTTTCAAATTAAAAAAATAAATAAAAATTACCATTTGAAACTAAAAAAAGGGAATAATGAATATAATATCATCATTTAGCACAAAATTGATAATGCTAGACCTCCCATAAGCCATATTCTAAAGTCAAGGAATTTTGGAATTGAAATGATTCAAGAGTCCATCCACCAAGTTCCTATTTAAGGAATTAAAAGAACTCTAACCTCCCAACTACAACAACTGCCAAAGCAGTGGTACCAGAAGCAAGATCAGCATCTAATGAACAAGCTTCTGCAAAAGCAGTATCCGTTTGCAGAAATGCTGATGCAATAACTCTCTCAATCTCCCTAGGGAAATCTTCATCCTTAACAATGAACCTTGGCAAATGGTAACATGCAAAGTCAGCAGCATGCTTTCCTCCATGTCCATCAAAAACCTGGCAAAATCAAGGGAAACATTGTACTGAATGCCACACTTATCAGATACAAAGAGAAAGTAAGGCATATCAAACAAGTCTATTGCTTCAAATATCCCATTTTCTGAATCCTAGATTATATATTTGAATGCAGCCAGTAAATTGGAACTATAACATAACATCTTGGACTACAAATGGTTCTAGAGCAAATGCAACTAAATGAAGCCAGTAATGCAAAATGTACTTCCGAGTAATTTCAGAAAATAAGAAAAAGTAGTTAAGAAATGCCTAGTGTTCTTGCTTAAAATTTCTCAAATGGAGCGGTATGCCGAACTAATAAGAACCAATTTAATCACTTATTGAAACCGTGTTCTACTTCAAGTACTCGTGATAAAAGGCAGATATGAGAAATCACTAGCAATAATCATTTTAATCAGTGTTATAAAACCACATACTTGTGTTGTGTAAGGAGAAGAATTACCCCATAGAATGCATTAGGTCCTTCGTTCGATTTCTTAACCCCATAATCAAGAATCAGATTGTCAGCACAAACATAGACATCCTCCATGCTGGGGCGGGTACCAATGTCTGACCATGCACCAGAACGAAGTATCGGAATGAAATCAATCTCACTATCATCTAGATTCAGTCTTGGTTCAGCGGAAATATTGGAGGACCTGGTCTTCACCTGCCAAAGTTCTTGTCAAAATGTTATCATCATATATAACATACAACTAGTGTTTCAAACTGATGGTTTAGAACACTAGATGAGAAAGTATTTCATGCACCTCGTGTATACCCTTCGTGTTTCTTTCTTTCATACTCAATTCATAATCCAAAGAGCGGACATACCAGTGGCGTATACCACAGATATATGTAAACATCATCCTATTAAATGACAAATTATGCCTATGTCTGGCTTCCATTTTTTCAAAAACTCATTTTTTCAAAACTCATTTTCAACCACACATTCTCCTATAAAATAATTTTATATGTAAACCCAAAAATTCTCCTTATTTTATAACCACGCATTCTCCAACAAAATACTATTTAAAAATGCATTTTGCCCAAAAAAAATGAGGCTCAAACAAAGACTATATATCTATAAGATATCACATCTAATGAAATTCAATTTTGGAGTGAATTTCTATCCAGTGCTGTATACAACAGATATATATATATATAAATGTTATCCTGTTAAATGAATAATTATATATCATATATCTATAAGACGTCACATCTAATGACGTTCGGTTTGGGAGTCAATTGGAAGTATACTAAGTACAGTACTTAATCAACAGATCAAGATTTTAATTAGGCAAAAGAATAGATATCAGCATTATATTTTTATTTTCATATATAGGTTATTAAATCAACATCTTATAATATTAACATTCTTAAGTTACTGTTAAGACTAATGCCTCACTTCTATCTAGCACAAAACCTCATTCCATGATGCTATCTCTCCTTTTTTAACCAATTCATCAGCTAAGTTGTCCACACCCCCAACCCAAAATTCCTAGTTGGAATTCAAGACGCTTCAACAACTCTATACCTCACGCATTTTGAAATAAATGGATAGGTTGTGCATCATCAAGCCTTGGGCCATCCCCTATTAACAGAAATGTTTTTATTCTGAGAAGAAGCACCATGACTCATATATGCACCCTCTAAAAGATTATACAGCATTGTTAACTTAATCAACTATAATTGTGTTGTAGTTTTATTAAGTTGAAACAGTAAGAATTAGTTGGTACATAATAAAAGTATCCTAATTACAACCCACTAAAAATTGCAGAAATAAATTAACATTTTAATAATAAATTCTCCTAGCTTCAAAAGAGCATAATTTACCAAATACAACGATTTTTTAGAGGAATCAAATGCAACAATTTATTCATAAATAAAATTAAAACATAATAATAATAATTTTTTAACGCAATTTGAGAGAATCAAAAATACCAGAGACGGGTGTCGAAGGAGAGACTTTGAACACGGCGACGGTGTGCTGCCAGAGCTCAGGCAGTGTTGGTAGGCGGCGGCAGCAGCTGCGAGAGGGTTGGGAATCGGCGGGCGACCATCGCTGGAGCTGCCGTTCTCTCTACTACTTTCAACAATGTTGATAACTACTTTACTGCCCTCCATTGTGCATCTCAGCCATCATTCCTTCACAAAAATTTTCAAAATTCAAAATTCTCAAATGTACACAAACAAAAATCGGAATCAAATTCCAATGCAAACGGAATATATCGAGTTAAAGCGTTTTTTGTAACTTTGTTGATTAACTACGGTTTCAATTTTGGAGATCTAGGGTTTATTGGAAGAGAATGAAACAGTAAGGTGTTGGTGAACAAATAGATACAGATGTGTGAAGGGAGAGAGAGAGGTAGGTGGGTGGGTGGGTAGGTCGAGTTTATGGAAATTTGAAGTCGCGTTGGTAAAACGGCGTCGTGTAATGCGGACGCGTGTACCTTCATTTTAGGGAGAATAATGTTTTGTAGCCACTGTTCGAGTTCATATTTGACTTGGACATCTTAGTAGAATCAAATCTCTCAAATCAAAGTCGAACCAAAATCGAAATTCTGGTCTGATTACCCCCCCCCCCACCCTCCCCAAAAAAAGAAAAGAAAGAAAGACACGGAGTCGAGATTAGACTTGTTCAAGATGATTCTTGATTCTTGAATGAGAATCGTGGATACATGAACGGAACTAATTTCTTATATGATTTTTTATTTACAATTCACAATATGAGTTTTTTTTTTAAAAAAAAAAAAAAGAAAAGAAAAAACCTAAAAATTGTAATTTGAGAAGTAATATGTCTAAGCCCCTGTTTGAAACCCATTTTGAAGAGTAGAGAAATTTTGGAATAGTGATTGATGTAAGAATGTGTGGTGAAAAAATGATGAAAATTTTTTGATTTGTGTGTAATATTATTTTATTAGGAGAATGTGTGGTTGAAATGAAAAGTGAGAATGAGAATGAGAATGAAAATGGGAAATTAATGTGTCAAACGGAGGCTAAATCTCCCTTAGGAAATCAAGACTGTTTAGTACCTTTTTTTATTTTTACCTCCCACCTCATATCAGATTGTTGTATTTCAGAAGCTAGCATATGTTAATATTTGCATTTTGACTTTCTATGAATCAAAAGTTTCAGTTAAGTTATGATGTAGAACAATGTTATTTATCATTATGATGATAGAATATCGATGATGTTGCAGTCTGTATGGGATAATGAGATTAAATAGTTCAATTTTTATGAGAGAGGGAAGAGACATGTTCTCAAGAGAGATAAATGAATGTAAGGAATAATATGTTGTCACATCATCGATATTTTATCATCATGATGATAAATAATATTATTTTATGATGTAAGTTGATGAATCAAAGCATTCATTCTTTGCAATTCGAACTTTTTACTTTTTTAGCATTATTTGCAAAAATTAAGTGATTTTTTAATTTTATTATATCACATAGTTATTGAACTTGACCTATTCATATCTTGAGTTGTGGTGTAGCTTCTTAGTGATCTTGAGTTCGTGGTTCTCTTTTAAAATATATATTTTCTTTTTTTATTTAAACAAAACAAGTTTAATATGTGGACTGCAAGTTCTTGATGTTATTTAATGATATATCTCATTAATATTTTTATGTTGGTTCGTTTTAAGAATAAAAGAATTTAAGTACCATCTATAATTAAATTATAGGCTCTAATATGTTTTCACTTATAAATTGATTAAGATTTATTAAGAAAAAATAATTACTTCTCAAACTGTAATTCAATTTTTTATGTTTTAATCTTCTCTTATTTTCATGATTTTTAGTCCCTATTATTTTGCTTTTTGAAAATCTTTTAACTGAATTTTCTCTATTGAGAAATATTATCAAGTAGTAGTATGTTAGTTATTAGTACAACTGAAACCAAATCCGAACCAACGGTTCGAGTTTGGATTTGATTACAATAACTACAAGAACTCAAATGGTCCTATTTACGAAAGATCCAAAGCATAATGGATGATTTCGGATATTGAAATATGTGAACCAACCCACCTGATGCCCTAGTTCATCTTTTGAAAGAATAGATCTTGTAATGATGCTTTGAAGAATGTCTAGTTAAAAAGTAAGAAAAAATATTAAGTTTACGTACAAAATTATTTTATTAAGAAAATATTTGGTTGAAAATGAGTTCGACAAAAAATGATTTTTTTTAAACGAGACTCAAAAATGGCGTAGTATATGGACACATGTACCTGTTTTCATGTACATGTGCTTGTTTGGGAGCAATTTTTGTTTGATTTTAATCAAAAATCTATACGTTGACAGTAGGCCTTTTTTGACTTCTTCCTCACATTGGTGGGCCCCATGTTGCTTTTAAGCGGTCAAAAAATCAAAATTTTGGGCCAAAAAAATCAACAACAGACCCCTATATATTATCATTGACGTTGTAACGGCACTTAAATAATAAAATATCTTAAATATGATTCATATTCCTTATAATTACTTCAATCACAACATTCGGGAGAAAGATGGAGATTGAATTAGGGTTCTTAAGCACCTAGAAAATTACCGGATCTAAGCGCTACCACCCACAACGAGACCATGACAGTTTATCAAAGACCCGAATTAACATTCTCCGACTTTTTGCACTTGTTACAAACAAGAAGCCTAAACGAAGAATGCTCACTTGGTGCAAGCATTACTGGGTTGCATAAACTTCAGGTTCTTACAATTTGTGCGTCTTGTTCCATGCTATTGAAGGTCAACCCAAGTATATCACGTTTTTGTTTATTAAAAGTCGAGTTCCTCGATGCTGCAAGGCAATTTACTCTCGACCAGCGGTGACTACCTTCAAAAAGGTAGACGGGAGTCTCGATATGAGCAAATTTATAACTAGAAGGAATATGTGCTTTCTGAAATAGTAACAATACTTGCATAACTTAATCATCATTACTAAAATTATTTAAAGGGTAAGAAAAAATATACAGTACTGTTTAGAAAGAACAAAAATTAACCAGTGAATACTGGGAACGGGGCACGAAATTGGTGATGCATTTTACTAAAGGTCACAGATGTGAAGGTTCAAATATCTCATACTGCTGCAACTTTCTGAACTTTATTTGGACGAGATGCAGAATCTGAAGAACGAGAATGCTTTCCATTGAAATGCCTACCTCCTCTGTTGTGCTTTCCTCCCCTGTAATGAAGTGGAAATTGTCTCAGAACTAAGTTGGAGAGAAGATTGGAAAAATGATAAATAAAAATCTTCCTTCCTAAAATTAGGTAAAAAAGTCTTAATTTTTCAAAATGTCAAAATATGCTGTTACCCTTTCACTTCTTAATCCCCTTCCTGGTCCCATCCACCTCCCCCCGCGGCCCTCACAGCATTGCCATTTTTTTGTACTCATTCACTTTAAACGATAAATTTTAGAGGTGGGCTGTTTTCACTTGACTACTAAAGAAGGCCACTTCTAAAAAATTTCATTTTGCCTGTTTCAAACATATCCCACAATCCGTAAATAGAGAAGTAAGGAAGAAAGAACATGGGTTTTGTACCTTCTATTGCTTTTGAAATTGTCACGGTGCTTCTCTTGATTAGTACGGAGTAGAGTCCAGTATTCCCTCTCAGCATCCCCTGAAATCACAGCTCTGTGAGAAACAAATTTACTAAACATTGTACACACACATTCTACAATAACCAAAAAACCTGTCTATGATCAAAATGATAGAGCACCGAAGAAACTACTGAGAATTGAAACAAAGCATAAGGTATTAGCTAATTAACAATTAAAGCATGCCTATGTGTTGGCTTACAATGTCTATCCGTGCACCAGTGATACGGAGCACTAAAGAGCATTGATGTGAAGTTTCGAGCAACCCAACAGCATGTTTGGCTAATAGGCTTTTAAAGGATGAGTACTTTTTAAGTTAGTTTTTGTTTCTAAACTGTACTGGATATGTCACTTTCTTATTTTTAAATAAAAAAACAGTTACATTTTCTAAAAGCAACTCTTAGTATCCAAATAAGTAACTACTTATTTCTAACTTAAAACTTAGCCCTTGTTTGATACTCATTTTTTTCCAAAATACATTTTTCTCTCTCTTCTTTTCAACTACACATTCTTCAATAAAATAATATTATATGCAAACCCAAAACTTTTCCTCATTTTTTAACCATATTTTCCATCAATCTACTATTCCAAATGCATTCTACACCAAAAACAAGGCTCAAACAAGCTCTTAGTATTTTACTTGAAGTAACTTTTTTAGCTTAGTCAAACAAACTCATTGTAATCACTTTTCCACCAAAAGTTATAGCTCCAGTGGGGAATATTATGAACAGCAAGGATATCTAAACTAAACTCAAAGCAAGTTTCAATCGGGCAAGTAACTAAGAAATGTAAATCTATATAGTCTATATGCAATGAATACAAAATGACAAGAGAAAATGAAATGGAGGAAAAGCAAGAGCTTTCTACTAACCAGTTACGGGATCCAAAGTGGCAACAAAATTTTTCACGATCAGACCACCTTCCTCAGCAAGCACAGCAGCAGCACGTGCTTTCTGAGCAGCTCCAGCATCTTCAAACCTCACATATCCCGATTCTGATCCAATCTTGAAATCGATGAACTACATTGGAAAAATTGAAAGACTGATTGTTTGATTAAGTTGCATTAAGATATGTGCTTAACATTTAGGAAACAAAATTCCGTATAAGACATTCCAGGAAAACTCAGTTCCAAGCATGACTAAATAGCACCATTTACAATATTTTTAAGAAAAAGGTTTAAAGACTAAAAACTAAAAATAAAATGCCCCTCCTTGGGACCTATATTTCCACCATCACTGCAAATAAAACACTGATAAATTTAACATTAATAATCTCAGGATATTATTTCATAAATTAACTGCATCACAAAAATAATACCAAAAATTACATTCATTATAGGATGTAGTTTAAAATGCTACACTTAAATAGAGGCGGCATTGTGGAAAACTTCTTCTAAACATGGCACATTTTCTTATATAAATAATCAAATTACACAAGGTGATGCAAATGGAAGGAAAAGAAATCAAAACAAGATAAAGTTGATGAAAGAAGACTCTAGGGAATGATAACCAGCTATGATGTAATAATGCGTTCGCTGTTTAACCATGAAATGGACTGGGTAGGATTCTCAAAATACGTTGCACAACAAGCTTTACTAGACCCAAAAGGAGGCCACAGGATAAATCAACAAGGATTTCAAGGAGGCCACAGGATAAATCAACAAGGATTTCAATTAACAAGATAATACAAGGTAACAATAAAATAAATTATGAATAGAAATATGTATGGAGTCCAAACATAATAGTACTCGTAAGAAAGTATCTCATGATATCCCAAGCAAATAAAAAGAAGAGAACTAATATAATACCTTAACAGTGCCAAACTTCAGGAAAATACTTTTCAGGTCCTCTCGCAGAACAACATCTTTATTGTCCTTGTAATCTGCAATAGTTAATTTCTCTTCGTCAACACCTTTAGATTCCTGAACCTCATTCCCTGCACCAGTCTTATCTTCTTCATTTTCTTCATCCCCCACAACATCGCCTTTATTGATTCCTTCATTTTTGACATCTCCTGACATCTTTTGTTCAGTCTCCTCAGTGATATTCTGTGGCTTATCCACTTCCCCATCTGTTTTAGGGGCATCTCCTGTGTCGTTCACTGGTTCATCATTCTCATTCTGTTCTGCAGAACCTCCAGAGGAGATACTCTTCAGTTTAAAAGCAACAATTAAGCCTTCAGGATAGCTGCAATCATCAAACCATCAAATTAACAGTAATAATTGAAATTTTAAAAACAATTACCATATATTATTTAGTATAATACTCACTCAGGTCTAGTATTGGAATTGTTGTTTTTACGATTTGAACCCACTTGGGAATGAGTTTTCTCAACTTCTTCCTCTTGCTTAGCTCTTTCCTCGTCAAAGTCCTTTCTGAATCCAGGGAAAAGAAAAAAAAAAAGCACACATGAGAAACTCGAGATCAAGAGAGAGAGAAACTAGCAGGCATACACAAATAATGACAGGAATCAAGCTTCGAGATGAAGTTATTGAAAATACGAATTATTCAAGTAAACGGGTGTTTACTGCTTAAGATGATTTCGCAATCAATAAGTACCATTAGAATGAGATTGTAAAATGATTAAAGGGAGGCATTTTCATTCTGACAATGAACAAAATAGTGTATCTATAATGTTTCATACACTTCATGAAAAATTTAAATTGGCTGAGAATTTAAATCAGAAGACCACGAATCTAGCTTGTGTTTAATCTCATTTTAATGAGAATGAATTTTTTGAAATAGTGATTGATGAGAGAATGTGTGGTGGAAAAGTGATGAAAAGTTTTAAATTTGTGTGTAATATTATTTTATTTGGAGAATGTGTGGTTGAAAGGAAGAAAGAGAAAAAAATGAGAATGATAAAAAAACGCGTGTCAAACAGAGGCCTAGTAAATGCTGGCATTTAGCTGAGAAATAATGNGCGTGTCAAACAGAGGCCTAGTAAATGCTGGCATTTAGCTGAGAAATAATGATTGTGTAAAGTTCCAGAAAAATATCAAAAAGTCCAACAAGAAGCAAACCACACTAAATCCCACGCTTTTGCAAGTTGACTAGTAAGAAACGGTGTTACGGAGTTTGGCAAACCCCCAACCCCCAACACATAACCCACCCCACTACTAATTGTCAAACCTCATGATACCTAAAATGTGGTCATAAGGCTGCAGAAAAAGAAAAACCTTAAAAGGAAAACAAATGAGCAAGTTTATGCCTACACGCCCAATCCCTTGCTACATATATTAATATTAAAACAACGAAGCTGTCAAGCTGACAATTTGCACAAAAACTAAAAAGAGGAGTTTGGTATTCCATGGAAACATCCATAGTCAATCTGAACCTGACAGAGTTCGTTCTGAATACTTTCCTTAAATGAGTAATTAGAAGCAAACAAATGTATATAGCAACCAACGCCCTAGGAAAGATTTTCTTAATTCTTACTTTTGCTTCAGTTCTAATTCAACCCCTGCATAACTCAAGCTTTGCTTCAAAACATTTGCAGCATCTTCCTCGGTGGAGAACTCAATAAGGGCAGTTCCGCAAAACAACCTTTTGTCAGCAACATGTCGAGGTAGCCTCACACTATTAACCTAGAATGATACGCGAAAACTCAATTAGAAATCACGACACAGTTTATCCTCTCCTACTAAGCCAAAAGATGGTTTGAAATATTTAGCGACAGATCTTGAAATATTGCTACTGACTGAAATCAAATTTCTACGAGGCTTAAGATGATTCTTAATTAAAACATGTCCAATTTCTACATGGAAACACTGTAGTATTTAATATCTCAACTCTAGATACGACATGCAACCTTAGTTCCCTGTGATGTCTGCTTCTTAAGGAAATGCATAACCATGTAGTAAAATGCTGCAAAATTTAAGCTTCAGATAGGTAAACTGATTTCTCAACGGTCGATAATAAATGAAACTGGAGTATCATATACCTTGGCATACTTGTTAAAGAATGATTCTACGTCTTCAAGTTTCAAATCATACTCCAGTGGTGAGGCAGCAATTGTTCTGACATCCAATTGCTCTAATACCTCCTCCGGCTTTGCCAGCTCAGTAACTCTACCAACCTCCTTGCCTGAAAAATAAAACAGCTATGAACGCACGGACCAAGTTTTCGTTCACGTAAATAGCATTCTTCAAATGACAGAAAAGTCTTTTCAATTCCTCTAGATAAGTTTAAATTATGAAAAACTCACCATCTTCAGAAACCTTAAGGAAAGTAGAGGTTCCCAAAGTTTCAGCTACAGCTTTAACTGTGTCTTCTGAGACATCTTCTGGCTTTGCATCTCCCAGACCCAGATGATTTCTCATCCGAGAGAACGAGCATATCAATGCCAAACTAACCACTAAAAGTTTTCAGTTAAGAAAACAAATGCTCAGAAGTACCAAGAAAAAAAAAAGGTTTATATTTTTAACTAAAACTTCAGTATTTTGGTGAAATTCAATATCAAAAAGAAAATAAGGTTTCCTAATAGATGTGTTTAAAACAGATTACACGGACATAGACTCTTAACGCAAATCAAGGGAAAATGAAATCTTGCAAGGAATGCAACCTCCAAGTACATAACGCAAATCACGAGATATAACATAAAAGCAAATTGTTCTATACTTTGATAATTGTTCCCCTGGTCTTGCACAGTGATATACCATATACTATTATAAGGTTCAATTACAAATTTGATTATATGAAACCAAGGAACAATAGCACAAAATGAAAAACAAGAAACTGATAACATTCAGACAAAGAAATGCTTCCATTATTGGGGGGGTCAAGATCTTTCTGCTGGACATCCTATTAGCCCTTTCCCCCAAAAAGAATTTTATGTATAAAATGCATCAATTCAAATTAATGGCGTAAACAGCACAAACATACAGGAACATGTATACTCCTGTATGATTATACGTGTTTTGTGCACATATGCAAGTTAAAAAATAAAATAAAATAACTAAATGAGAAAAGAAAGAGAATTGCTTATTGTACTGTGACAGTAAATCACTTAATTTCAATTTTAATCAATAAAGAAATTGCTTCTTTTAAAGAGACATTTATTTGCATATACAAAAATTGACTTAATGCAGGAAAGGATACTTCCATTATCACTTTCACTGATAGTGTTCTTGAGAAATTTATCTCTTGGAAGATTACTGTCACTGAAATAAAACTCTACCTGCAACATATTCAAATAGTAAAAAGGTTCAATTTTTTTTTTCTTTTATTCACAAATAAAACGGGCAGGAAAAGAAAGCAAAAAGACGTATATACCTGGCGAATGACTTTCTTTGCAGTTTCTTCATCCAAAGATGGCTTCGCCATTGATGCTGTACTGATTGAGAGAGGGAGAAGGTACCAGTTTAGGGTTTTGGAGGTAGCC
Source organism: Fraxinus baroniana (assembly GCA_903798355.1). NCBI lineage: Eukaryota > Viridiplantae > Streptophyta > Magnoliopsida > Lamiales > Oleaceae > Fraxinus > Fraxinus baroniana. Next base: position 21,070 of record CAIGRO010013506.1, read on the forward strand.
CGCGGCTTTGATATTGTTTTGCTTTTTAAATAAAAGGCAAGACACTTACTTTAAAAAATAAATAAATAAAAATTACAACATTTTCAGTTCTGTTTTAAAAAAGATAATAGAGAATAAAAATCAATAGACTTGTGTATTTTATTGAGAATTAAGATCAATATTTATAGAGTTTAAAATAAGAGTTACAATTGAAATGAAATAAACCTTATGAACAAGATAAGACTTATATATGTATCATGATAATACTAAATAATCATCAATAATTATTTCATTATTGTAAAACACTCCCCCTTTGATGATTATTTGTACAATAATTGTCTCGTTAAAATCTTGTTTGAT
>CAIGRO010013530.1:0-11371 GCA_903798355.1 Fraxinus baroniana
TTTTCGAGTCGAGCTTTTGGACTTGATTGTTGGTAATAATTTAATCCAACGTTTACATCGTAGCCCAAAATTCATTGGGCATAAAAAAACCCAACAAATCTCTACCTTGATACCCAATCAATCTGCAAGCAATCAAAACACAAAGTTAACTCTTGCATAATCAAGACAATAAAATTGGTATCACAGACCTTACCTCGTGTTTCAGACCCGAAACACATACGATACCTGCTTCATGTACTCACCAGGACTAAGATCAAGAACATCCAAGTAGAAGCAGATAATCACAACAATCAATCAAGAGCAAATAAATATGCAATTGAGATATCATATAGGATAACACAGATCTTTTCAAACATGTTCACATAGAATCATATATTAACACCAAGTTAATCAACAGGCCAACACATATGCAACAAATGCATAAATGACCCCATGAAAAGATCTTACCACACTTATCATATCCTATTCCGTGTTGCTCCTACCTCGAGAACACATATCTCACCTCATCGTCCACCACGCTCATTAAACTAATCACTCAGCCCATGTCTAACTGGTAAGCTACAATAGATCCTAAGTTATGGGATAATCCTCCATCACCATATCACTGCTTCCAACCTAAGTGGATAATGGGTCTCCACCTAACAGAAGTGATAGAAGTGGCTCTCTCACACTCCACCTGATCAAGGTCTCTTCGCAGATAAATAATTCCAACATATAAATCACCTCTCCACTCGTAATCCAAATGATACACTCCATATCCCTGGTACAAACCACCAATGTACCACTAGGCATCTATACTCCATCTCATCAAAAGACATACAACACACTCCTAATGCATCCTAACCCACTGTGCATGCAAACAATTACACCAATTAATAAGATCATTCCAATTCATGCCAATGCACATATCAAACACATTGAAATAAAACATATAATAATGTAGCAAAATTGAGCAATCACACACATGTAGAAAAGGATTACACTCGACCTTATAGCCACATTCACTACGTCTCTTATCTTACCATTCTGCTTATCCTTTTTCTTCTTGGGACAGTCCCTAATAAAGTGTACAGTCTCACTACAACTGTAACACCGTCTACCATTAGACTTGTCCCATCCCATGCCCTTTTTCTTACCACCCTCATCACTTGAATCACTACTAGAATGACTATTGTCTTGAGCTCTACCCAAACTCATTTGTTTAAACTTTATTCTATTCCTCATTATATGTAACTCACCGCTCCTCTTATCATTAATTTAACTTTAATCTCCATCTTCTTACTTCTAAGAGAATCAATGACAATTTCAGGTGTTAAGGTGTCCCTACCATACTTAATTGCATTCTTAACCTCTCTATATGAATCAGACATAGAATTAAGCAAAATGATGGTCTTATAAGTTTTAAACACCTTTTCATCACAATTAAAAACATCCAAATTGTCATCAAAATGTGAAGACATTTTAAAAAAACAAAATGACCAAAATGCACAAATAGGTCACAAAAAGTAATCCTAAGGCAACAATATACACCGCTCTAAATTTTCAGGATTTCATAAGATTTACGATCTTACATCAAGGGAATGTTCAAACGAGTCAAGTCCAAGTGTTCTAATAGGATAATCAATGCAACACGAAGATATGCTAACAAAAAATTAAATTTCGACTCAATGCAGTCTCACACGATGACTAGATGACAATTAGAGCACAAAATCAATAACCAACTTGCAATCAAAATCCAACACTTTAAATAGAGCAAATAATTCCAAAATTTCTAGCACACGCAATGGTTATCCCTTCATGGTAACCCAAATCCTAATGTCACCCCACACGATGATGCGTTAATGCTGAAATTTAAATTGGAATAAGCCCATATACCAGAGTGGACCAATCTGAATCCGTAAATATCGAGAGATACGAATTTATCACTTTAGGACCACCACTATTCGTCCTAAAGTCTCCAACAATTGCATAGAACGATCAACCACGATCAAATCCCGAACTCGCGAAGAATAAAATTGTCTAGACTTCGCTGTATAATTTGAAACAGAAAACTAACAACACCATATTGTTAGAGAAAATGTCAGCAATAAACTGCCTGAAGAGACCTCCTCCGAAAAATGCCGCACGCGCTCTCACGTACCACCATAGCCTCTGCGCGTGGTCTTTATGCATCGCCACACTCGCTACAGAACAATCTCACGCATCGATCACTATGGTTCACCTCCACCTGTACGTCATGTTAGTGGTATTCGTTTCTGGCCGAAAATCATGAAAACAACCTCGATTTTTGGGTAATTTCTCGATCTATTTTTCTGATTTGATTCTGCTGCCTTTTTGTTCAATTTTTTGGTCAATCTCTCGAGCCAAATCCACCACCTTGAAGCTTTGATACCAATGGTCATGGAAGCTCGCTCCAAAGGTCGTCAAAACGGTGTTTTTTAGGCTCAATTTCACGTTACCTTTTTGTACCAACCAACCAATCCAAATGACATCAACCCAGATCCAATATATTCACCTCAGTTGCTCTTCAACCTTACCTACAAAGGACAAGATAATGATAATGATTTTAGCCACAAAGGCATGAGAAAAGGTAACATTAAATCAGACCAAAAAGCAAGAAACAAGACCAAAAACACAAAGTTAAAACACAAAGCAATAAACAAGACCAAAAACATAAAGCTAAACCACTGGTTTTCCTCCTCTCCAAGGCTTCTGTTTTTCTCTCTTCTTGTACGGTTTCTTTCTTCACTTTTCTCACACAAATCACCTACAAAATAGCTAGGTTAAACACATCATATATATAGGCTAGGTTAGGCTTTAGTTGGACCAAGAAAAGAGGTTAAATGGGCCAAGATTCAAAAACTATCCAATAGGTAATATATATAGGCCGTGAGCAACATTAATTGTTTAAGCTACTTTCAATGGCTCACGTTGTTTTTGAGTCGAGCCTTTGGACTTGGTTATTAGTAATAATTTAATCCAAAGTTTACGTCGTAGCCCACGATTCATTGGGTATCAAAAAATCCAACCCATTTGTAAGGACTATGGACACCACATATCTCCACATTGATATGATATTGTCCACTTTGGGCCTAAGTCTTCATGGATTTTCTTTTGGGATTTATCTCAAAAGACCTCATACCAATGGAGATATTGTCCATACTTATAAACTCATGATCCTTCCCACTTCTAGCTAATGTGGGACTTTGGTCGCACACTCAACATGGCTACTTAAATAGATATGTTTAAAAAGTTTGAATATAGATTGAATGAAAGCTAAACCATATAGCACAATTTCTAGGCCATTGAAAGTATAGTTTTGGGGTAGTTAAACTCATGTTAGAATCTACTTGGATAAGTGTTGATTCTGTGTATTAAACAATTGCGTGAAGTGTTTTTGGATAATAAATGACATCTAAATAGGTATCATTTATAAGAATTCTAATCCCAATTACTTGTCTAAACAAATGGACTGCACTAGTCAAGAAAAAACAAGGTATATGAGTAGAAAGAAGCGACCTTCATTCGGCAGTTGTAATAAATCAAACATCGAAGTTGAACACTACTTACCCGAGAGTGGAGAGGAGAAATAATAGGAAGAAGTGGCTTGTCTTTAAAACTATCAATTACCAAGCAAAATAACTTCCAAGAAATGAGTTGAAAACTAGAAATATCAAATGAAAAAGAGTGAAAAAGAGTCATGTAGAAAAAGAAGTCATATTCATACTTGTCTATGTGAGCTTATAAGTAGTGTCAAAAGTGAAAGTCGTGAAGTTCTTGACTAAGTGCCCAAGTTGGGGACTCAGATTTTTTTAATGAGGGTTATTAATTTTATGAAGTTTAGTGTTTGAGACACTCAAATCTACGAAGAATCATCACAAATCGAAGTAGTGACTATCATTTCTAAACCTAACCAAACATCAGAAGAAAATGAATGAGTGATGAAATTCAACCTTCAGAATAAATATCCAGGAGTAAAACTAAAAAAGAAGTTTGGGAGTGTGAATTGATTGGATTGACTATGTACACATAAATTTTCAAGTAAGAGAAAGAAGCTGGAGAATCGAAGGAAAAATTGTATCGAACCTTTTAAATTCTATGTGATGTACAATGACAAATGAATGCATATATACAGAATTTACATGCAATTCTAGAATGATCTTTCACATGTCAAAAATAGAATTTTACAACAGATTTCTAACTAATACAAAGCTCCTTCTAGTGGCTTCCTCTTATGGTTAGTTTGTTGGCCAGCTCAACCGGTATCTATCTGCAATTTCTTCATCTACTAGCTTCTTGTTCATTCTTCCTAATTCTTCCAATGCTGCTGTTTTCTTCTATTTTAGCAGCTTGGTTATCTTCTAACAGCCCCCGCGAGAGGAGAGTATGTATCTATTAGTCCCATCTTGAGCATACAAGAATAAAAACTGCTCAAGAATAAAAACTTTGAGAACCTAAAGCTTTGGTTAGAATGTTTGCAATTTGTGCCTTGCTAGGAACGTGTTTAGTGACAATGCATCCACCTTGAATTCTATCACGTATTAGGTGGCAATCGATCTCTATATGCTTGGTCCTTTCATGAAACACGGGATTGGTTTTTATGTGAATGGCTGACTTCTTATCGTAATATAGAAAAGAAGCTTGAGGATAATCAACCTTTAGATCCTTCAATAGGTACCTGAACCACATTAGCTCACAGCATAAATTGGCCATAGCCCAGTATTCTGCTTCTGAAGATGACCTTGAGATTACATGTTGTTTCTTTGATTTCTAGGATACCAGTGATTTTCCAATCAGCACACAATATCCTATCACTGATCGCTTTGTATTGGGACAATCTCCCCAATCTGAGTCACAATAACCATGTAGTTGCAACTGAAAATCCACAGGATAGAACACTCCTTGCCCTGCAACCCTTTTGATGTATCTTAGACCTTTATGTGCTGAGTGTAAATGTGGAACACGAAGACTATCCATAAATTTACTCAGCAACTAGATTGAGTAGGATATGTCAGGTCTGATTATTGTTAAGTATAACAATCTGCCAACTAATCTCCTATAAAGAGCTGGTTCAGAAAGCAATTCTCCTTAATCTGTAATCAGCTTTACATTTTGATCCAAAGGTATTCTTGTAAGTGTTGATCCATGGTTCCCGAGTCCTTCAAAATATCAAGGGCATATTTCCTTTGGCATACATAAATCCCTTTGGTAGATCTAGCAACCTCTATCCCAAGAAAATACTTAAGCTGCCCAAGATTCTTGATCTTAAACTCATCATGAAGTGAAGTCTTGAGATGGTTAATCATACTAATGCAGTTTCTAGCCACTCTTACATCATCAACGTACACTAATATAGCAGTAAAAGAAGGTCTATTATTTTTGGTGAAGAGGCTGTAGTCTGCCTTTGATCGAACATATCCTTGTTCAATAATGAACTTAGAAAGTTTTGCATACCATTGGCCTCATGCCTGCTTCAACCTATACATGCTTTTTTTGAGCTTGCAAACTTTCTTCTTGGCATTTGCCTTATAACAGCCTAGTGGAACCTCCATATATACTTCCTCATCCAATTCATCGTGCAAGAAGGCATTATTAACATCAAATTGAAAGAGGTTCCATTTTCTTATGGCTGCTAGAGCTAGCAAATTTCGAACTATGACTAATTTGGCTGCTGGTGAGAATGTTTCATGATAATCAAGTCCCCGATGTTGTGTATATCCCTTAGCAACAAGCCTTGCTTTGAACCTTTCAATGCTTCCATCTGCTTTGTATTTTACTTTGTAAACCCATCTGTACCCTATTGCTTCTTTGCCAGGAGGAAGATCAACTAAAGCCTAAGTATCATTAAGTTCAAGTGCTTTAATTTCATCCTTCATGGCTTCACACCATTCATGAGAATTCTTGGCTTCCTGGTAACTTCTAGGCTCAGTTTGAGAGGTGACAGAAATAGAAAAAGCCTTATATGAATATTATATTCTTTCATATGAAATATAGGCATTGAGAGGATAGTGATTACCTGAGGAATTTGATTCCTTTAGCTCGTTTGACTTTTGGAATGAGTGAGGAGAAGTGGCCTGATGACATGAAATCTTGGAGATGTGCTGGTGTTTTTCTGATCCTTGTTGACTTTCGAGGCAAATGAGTAGGGGTGGTGTTTGATGATGATTCACAGTTACTAAAGCCCGGGTGATCAGGGTCAGTTCTTTCCTGAGGTTCATCATTATTGGAATTTTGTACAGATTCCTCCATAGACTGAATACCTAAAAAATCTGTCCCTGCTGAGTCAACATCATTTTTGGCATTTAGTTTGGCTGGAACAGGTTCATTTTAGATTATGTGAGCTTGAATAGAATTTATATTGGGTTGTTCTGGTTGAATGGACTCATCTCTGAAAGGGAAGATATTTTCATAAAACGAACACATTCTTTGAGACAAAAATCCTTTTAGTCTTCCATTAACAATGGTGGTAGCAAAGGCCAGACAACCAAAAACTTTCAAGTGGCTGTAAGATGGTTTTTGGTCGAATAGGATTTGATAAGGGCTCTTGCCTTTCAAGACAGATGAAGGAGTCCTATTGATCAGATAGACAACAGTTAAGACATAATGATTCCAATACTTTAAGGGAATTCCACTTTGAAATTTCAATGCCTTGGCTGTGTTGAGAATGTGCTAATGCTTTCTCTCTACGACAGCATTTTGTTGGGGGGTTTCAACACAAGTTTTGTGATATATGATACCTCTTTTAAGGTAAAAGTCTTTCATGTTAAATTTTCCCCGTTATTTGTCCTAATTATCTTCACTTTGGTTTCGAATTGCCTTTCAACCATGGCACAGAAGTTTTGTAAAGCAGTGGTGGCATCTGATTTAAGTTTCAAAGTGTATACCCAAGTGCACCTACTGAAATAATCTACAATAGTTAAAAAGTACTTGGAACCATCACTCCCAACTTCATTGCAAGGACCCCAATGCAGAAGTTAAAAGCATCTTTCAGTTTGGTGAGTGCAGGTGGAAAAAGGTAACTTGTGCAATTTAGATAATGGACATATAGAACAAGGTCTTTTAGATGTTTTTGAAAACTGAACATCATTACCAACATTCTGAATAGAGTAAGATGTGTGTCCTAATCTATAATGCCAAACATCAAAATCATTGGCACTGGTGATGGCTAAAGCAGAGGTAAAACTGGTGATCTTATTTAGTTTATTTAGGTAATCAGATAAGGTTGAGGTAGAAACATCCCCACACTTCATATGGTATAGTCTTTCTTTCACTTCACCCATGCCAATCTCCTTCCAAGCCATAAGGTCATGAACATAACAACAATTTGAAAAGAAAACCAGACAACAATTTAACACGTGTTAACTTTTTGGCAGAAATTAGATTAAATGAAAAATTGGGTACACATAGAACATTTTGCAGCATCAAAGCATCTAAGATTTTCACAGCTCCTATGTGAGTAACAAGAACTGTGTCTCCATTTGGAAAGGCAATTGATTAAGTGACCTTAGCATGAATGGATGAAAAGAATGAGATGGAACAGATCATGTGATCTGTTGCCCCTGTATCTAGAATCCATGGAAGAGTTTTTGGACTTAACACAAAGAGAAATACTAGATAGTTGATGTATGTTTTCATTAATAGAATTGGAAGTGAAAACACCTAAGCATTATTGGCTGAATGCGTTTGATTTTGAGAGCTAGTAGCAGATTTAAGAAGGGCCATGAGTTGTGAAATATGCTCTTGACTTAATGCTGTCTGAGTTTTGTTGCCTTCAACCTGGCGTGCAAAACATAGAGATGTAGTGGCCCGGTTTGCCGATCCATTTTCTTTCCCATTTAGTTTGTGACCTGGGGGATAACCATAGAGTTTGAAACATTTATCCATTAGATGACCAAACATTTGACAGTACGTGCAAACAGGCTTGTCCGGATTTGCTTTGAAACATCTATCAAGTGCGTGACCAGCCATTTTGTAGAAAGTACAGTAATATCTATCCCTCTTTGGTGCATAAGTGCTTTGTCTCCCTTTTTCTCTAAAGTTTCCCTTTGTAAGGAGGGCCAACTGATCCCTCAGTTGATATTTCTCTTCTATTCTCTTCCAGCTGTATTATAGAATATACTTCATTGAGGCTAGGGAATGGTTTGATTAAAATAACTCGTGCCTTAATTTCCTTATATGAGTCATTTAAACCCATTAAGAACTTCATCACCCAATCTCTTTGTTGATTGAGAACCACAGCTCCTAAACCTCCACACCTACAATTAGTAACTGTTTCATAGTCCATGAGTTCATCTAGGAGAGTTTTGAATATGGAGAAGTAGGTACTTACAACATCCTGCCCTGCAGCAGCATGGTTATAGCCTGCTTGATTTCAAAAATTCGAGATGCATTTTGTTGAGCAAAGTATTGCTCAAGCTCTACGCATAGCTGCTGAGCAGTTTCAGCATAAGTTGTGCTGCATTTTATATCAACAGCCATAGTGTTTTGCATCCATGTAATCACTAGATCATTACACCTCAGCTAGTGCTCCATGAGTGGATAATTAGGATCCATTGGTTCATTCAAGCTTCCATCAATAAAGCCCAATTTGTTTTTAATCCTCAATGCCCTCTTCATTGACCGTGCCCAAGAATGGTAGTTGTTAGAATCTAGAGTATGAGTGACAAATTATAGCTCCATATGATCATTGCTTCCAATGAAGTATGGGCTATTTGGTTGTGTTGGATCATCATTTACAGCATTTGATGAGCTGTTGGATTTGGGATTTGAGTTTGTTCTGTATCTGTATTCCCAGCATTAGATTCCTCCATGCCAGGCTCTGATACCATTTCAAGTATATAAAACGAAGAGAAAGAAGCTGATAAGGAGGAGAATCGAAGGAAAAATTGTATTGAACCTTTTAAATTCTATGTGATGTACAATGACAAATGAATGTACAGAATTTACATGCAATTCTAGAATGATCTTTCACACGTCAAAAACAGCGAAGTAGTTTATGAATTGGTCAAATGATTTCCAAATGTGAAGCGACTGCACCTGCTCACTTATAATTTCCAGTACACAGAATTCTTTGGCTATGCGATTGCACTATATAGGCTGTACGATTGCACAACCTAAATATTGGTAATTCGGGCACAACTTATTTTCGTTTTCTTAAACTCTTTTTTTAAAAAACAAATTGAAATATGGTTTTCGACCTAAATGTTGGCTCTGTAAATACAAATCATAATCTTACAATTTGAGGGATCTCTCGTAAGATACATTACATAAATTCTTGCAAGGAGAGAGCCAAAAATGTTTTAGAGAGGAATCAAGAGGTAAAATTCAAGAAATCCATATTCCAAAGATTATTTCTTAATTTTGGGTAAAGAAGAAAATGTGTAAATGTAGATTCAGTAATGAGGCATGAAGAGATTAAAGAATATATACTTGTCTATTTCTCTTTTTCTTTCTATTACTCAAATTCGGGCGATGTATCATTATTTCATTATAATGTCTTGTAACTTTCGTAATGCTTAGCTAAACTTTCGTGACTAGAACACATATAGATGAACCTTTTATTATGAAGTATTAAAATTAATTTTAAGACTTTAACATTAGATATTTATTTATCTTGGATGATTATTATACTATTTAATGTTTTTCGGTTAATTGATTAGTAATTGAATTGATGTGTAATTTTTATTGTATTTATAGAAATAATAAAGAATATAGCACATTATAACAATTGTTATGAGGTCCTAGAGGGGATAGAGATCATATACCTATATGTCATGTGTGATTTCAATAGGTGTTCTAGTATTTGTAATTTACTCTTTTATGTTTATATCTTTCATAGAGATTTAGGAAGATAACATGTGATGATATAATTCTACTAGAGAGAATTGGTTAAACAAAGTTGTAACATTGATCCACAAGAATAAATAAGTATTGTCATAATCTTGAGTTCATTAAAACGAATTAATAAAGGGGAATTGAAGTCTTAGTGCTTGTTTTAATCGATTTTACAAACGATTCGCAGTTGCTAATTAGTTTATTTAGATAATTAGTTATGAGATCACAATTCACAAATGGACTATTTAATTAGAGTTAATATTAATTAGACCTGGATTAAGTACACAGTGTATATGGGAACAAATTATTATTCACTAGTTGCCGGATTTTGTTGACAACACCGGTCGAAAACGGCCTTGACAATCCCATTCTAAGTATATCTAAATCATCAATATCAATTCATGTAAATGGGTAATTGAAGTATTCTAATATGGGTATTATATAGTAAAAACAGAAACCAAATGTGCAGCATCCGTGTTACTACATCATGGGTATTATATAGTTTGATGTACTCTTACCTTAAAAAAAGAAAATAAAAACAATAGCTGGTTGGATATATTATTATATGCAAATGTCACTGCATGTGCATACTTTATTCAATAATACCGGACTCGAAAATCATTCAACCTGTTTCCTTCCGGTTTCTGATGAGTCGCTTGCAAAGCTTGACGTCTCCGAACTCGTATGGTTGCTGGTCTCCACACTTGGCACTGCTGAAGTCTGATGCTGAAGTCTGATGGGATTGAAAGTATGGTGGACAAGTTTTAGTTTTTTCTTCCTTCTTTTATACTGTTAAATATTAAACATTAAAAAAGTTTTAAGAGTGAAATTACAAGGAACCAGGAGCGTTATACCTGCTCAGGATAAACATGGTCAAAATGAAGTGCTTTGATTCATGTTAATGCCAGAACCTTGTTACATAACAGATAAATTCTGAGTCAATACAATAAATTAATGTCTGGAAAACTAAAGAAATCCTCTGATGGATATCTAGGGTTTGAAGAAGAATTTGAGGCGGGTCTGGCATTATTTGGACCAGACCGAAAGTATTCATTATATTGCTTGCGGGAATTTAGGATTGGTGTGATACTTATATTTTTATGTCTTTGTCCACCATCATTTGGCGTTTCACTTTCAGTAAAGATATCAGATCCTTCAACAGTTTCACGATGCTTTTAATCAACAAACCGTTTTTGTTTAATTAAGGCATTGCCTGAATCTTCTATGCTTATTCGGGGCCCAATTAGTCAATGCTTGTAGAGTCTGCAGGAGCATTGTCTTGTAGAGATTTTCGTACTTAGGGAGCTCGCCAATTGTCATTCCGGCATCTCTTTACAGGATTGTGCATGACAACAAACAAATATAGTCACTAGCCATCCTTCAAAAAATCTCGTGATGCTGTCCAATATAACAAAATAAATAATTAAATATGCCTTGCAAGATGTTGGGAAATTTACTCCAATTCCCTTTATTTCTATTACATGCAGGATATTTTGTTGTTCGGAAGAATATTAGCAAGCAAAGAAAAATAAATAAT
>CAIGRO010013534.1:0-12600 GCA_903798355.1 Fraxinus baroniana
AAAACATAATTGAAATTCAACATAATACTAATGATTCAATTTGAATGATTTCAATGGCCCATATCTAACATTCAAAATGTAATTCACGATAATTTAACATAACTTTACATATTTAACACGCTAACATTACATTCAAAATAACACAGCCCGTGCATCACACGGGCAAAAACTAGTGTGTTTAAAAGAATTTATCTTGACTTCAAATTTCACCAGGCCGCAACGTGTAATTGGAAATCTGAAAGCTAACCAGGGAAAACAGCAAATTTGTCGTGGGAGTTTCATACTCTTCGGTGCCTTTGTAGGGTACATTCAAGTCATGCACATGATTTGGAGTAATTGGATCCCATGGTGTTGCCTTTTGCATGGAAGACCTATTTATTGGACTAAACATTGCCCCCGCTTACATCATCTCCAGTTCCCATAACTGCAAAATCCACCATAAACATATCGTCAACAATAATTCCACCTGAACGGATCCAAAAATTACTAGAACCTAAAACCAATCAGATCACACCCACGAATCAATTCTACAATACTGACCCAAATTCGTTCTATCAATACCAAAAAGTAATATCTCAATAAAACAACACTCAAGATTATCATAAATGCAATTTAATTTAGGGGAAAATCACTGCGAATTAATTCAAAAAATAGACGAAGTCTTACTCCTTGTAGTTCATTGAGTACGCTATCACTAGGACCTCCATTGTTGATGAACTCTTCACGGACCTTGTTGATGACGTGCACATAAACATTACTGGTAGTAGAGCTTGTTATATCTCGAGATTTCTAGATATCGGGAAAACTGAAATTCGAGAAAACAAAATGGAATGTCAAAAAATCTATCGGTTTAATCGAATGAAATGCTGGGAATCGAATGTAGGGTTTGTAAAAGTGAACGGACCGTGTCTCCGGCTCGCACGGAGACACGATTCAATCTCCATGCGCGATAGAGCCATCCTCGCAACAGTGTCGCTGGAAATTTTGTGGCGATAGTTTCGACCCCCAGCCTTGCAACAGTCACTGTCAGCACGGGTGGGAAGTTTAGCTTGTGCAGAGAGTAAAACCTAGGCTTTCTCGTAAAGAAGGAAGAAAGACCCAACGGCCAAACGACGTACTATTGGTTGACGATTCAATTTGTTGAAATCTGTCATGCACAGTGAATCCAAAAGACGCTCTTTAATATTGCTAGGATTAGGATTAGGATTATGATACTTTTACACGTAAACTCAAAATTTTTCCTCAAACCATAAGTTACAGAGAACTTTCGACAAAATTTCTCTCTACAAAGAAAAAAATGGTTTTGAATGAATTTGGAAGTGGTTTGCAAGAGCTTTATGCAATGCTCAATGCAAATATGGTATGTGATACCTAATGGACATTCAAGGGGTCTTACATATAGAAGAAGAGATGTTGTGAATGAAGTGCTGTGCCCCAAAATCAATAACTCTTGTCAAAGGTCGCACAATTGACTGTCGCCATTGCCTCACTCGAGCGATAAAAATAGTGACTTCGTCGAGTGACAGTCCAGCGTCAAGCAAGTGACACATTTAGGTAAAATTCCGGCAGTTTTCTCTATTTTCTTCCCAATTTCGGACCGCGATTTCTCATTCATTCGGAATTGGTTTGAGATTCCAAATATACCACGACGATCTACTCGAAGAGTAGAACAAGTTGATCTATTTATATTTGTAATTTGACCATCAGACCAAGTTCGAATATTTGGCCAAATTTGACACAAAAGTCATTTTTCCAAGTTTTTTTTTTTTTTGACACTTAACTAAATTTTCAATCTTCTAAACCAATTTTCAACAAATATTTCTTTGAATTGCTCTTGAGGATTTTTATATAGACTTCTAGAGCTGGCTCTATTAATCATTTACAGCATCGTTGTAGTTAGCAGTTTTTTAATGATTCTGCACCATAGGATATGTAGCTGTGTTTAATACATGTTATACTTGCTACCTCAAATCAATGTATTTTAAAGTTACACCGATCATTATATACTTTTGGCTATGGCTTTTTCCCTTCTCTTCTTCCAAATTTCATGGTCACTAGTTGATTAATTTAGTTTTCATAATTTAACTTGCATTTATGTACTAAAAGATTCTTTGCCTAAGATGTTTATATGATAATAAAATGTACTTATTATTTACATCATATTATTCGTATCAACGTGAATAGGGCCAGCTCTAGAAGTCTGTGAACTTACTTTGCCGATCATATCTTGGCTCTACTCAACCAAACCCATAGGCTCATGATGGTTGAACTATTCCACATATTCTGATGCGTGCATTGCTACTGTAAAGCCATGTATTTCATCATATTAATTTTTTTTTCAATTAGACCCATAACCATGTGAACCCATGTGAATAATTTAATATATAAAGTGATTATCTGTATGTATAATCTTTCTACAACTCGAACATATCATAGATCCATTTGTTTACATTATTGACACTATAAAACTAAATATTTACATGTCCTGAAATAGATAATCATTATTGTTACGGGCCTAAGTCAGGCCCACCACCTCACCTACAGCTTGTCAGCAGGGGTGGGTCGCACCGCGCCACATGTCAGTCGAGGCGATTACGCATGAGACGAGGTGACTACATAAGTCGAAGCCATTACAATGGGGACGAACTGGATAGACGCTAGCAAAGGAACCGAACTCATCTGCGATACACCGCGGATGCAAAGGTCCGTACTCCGCTTCTACGACTCCACTCCTACCTCGCATCGCCCCAACGAAGAATATAGCAAACTTGAGTAACATTTCTCTCCCCTACACATTAGCATTTTATCATTATACATTTTTATCAACCATTTTCCCAGCAAGTGTTACACCATCGGTGAACTATTTTCTGGTTGAACATAAACTGACTTGATCGTCGGAGTGCTTGCGGTCGCTTCCAACTCCTTCAGGAGAGGTCCCGTGACTAACTTCGTGCTATGTATGCAGGGAAGAGTTGGCTTGAAGACTTTTTCTGTTGACTACGTCACAGCCATTTTTTGAGGTCAACAGATTGGCGCCATCTGTGGAAAACTTACTTAAACCACGAGTCTTCCCACCAAAAGGTTGTTCGAATATCCAGTTGATATGTTCCCTTGAAAAAGGGTTCGGTTCTTGAAAAAGGACCAACTGTACACCAAACTCAGCTCAAAAGGAAAAATTTTCCACTTCGGACTATGAGCTCCAGTGGCGATATTGTCAATCCAAGGAAGACAAAGGAGATTTCTCGAAATGTGACGCATCGCGACCCCATCACCGTTATCGCAGGGGCAACCGGACAACCAAACTAAGTACCGAAGTGGCTACTATGCCTGCAAACATGAAGAACATTGCAACTCAAAACGCCGCCATACAAGAGCTCTTCATGCAGGTACAGAATCAATGTGGTTTTCAAGCCCTATAAAATTCTCAGCAATCAGCTCATAGATGAACTGAAGCAGAATCATGCAGGAAGACTCATTTTAGTCCCCAAGGCGAAGTCCCCATTGAAAGAGAAGTGGATATGGGCACTTCCAACGACACTCCCGCTCCTAATGCCCCTACAGGAGAGGACAACTTCGCTCTGGAATATGAAGAGCGGCCCCAGAGGTCCGTCAGTGTCTTCGATAGAATTGGGCGGGTACCTAGAAATAGGAACCAGCCCACAAATCAAACGGCTCGCCATCAGGAGCGTATGCAAGACCAAACTCAAGCCCCTCCACCTAGAAATAGGAAGGAGAGGTGGAACATGGTAGATTGGAGGGATAGGGGTGATACTTCTCAGCATCTACAAGAAATGAGGCAAGTAGCAGGGGAAACTCTGAGGAGCTATCTCGCCCGTTTCACTGAGTTCTGGGAAGACCAGCCCTGAAAGAGTTATGGGCAGTCAATTATATCCATCACCTCTGCATGAAATTCCCAATGGAAAGATAAATTGCCACTATTCGAGGTGATCAGATGAGATCTAGATAATGCTACCTCAATTCGCTAAGGAAGGCAGAACCGCGAGTTAACATGGTATTGGACGCTGAAATGTCGAAGGCTCCTGAAGAAGGATCACCTCTAATAGTAAATACTGTAATGGCATAGGCCAGGCCTGAAATTTCCTTGGAAGAACTGGATCCCAAGATAATTGAATCTGAATCCCAAACTACCCCGTTGGAGGAACTGGCAACTATCCGAAGTGGATTTCAAATCATGTTCTTGTGAAGAAGCACAACGACAAATGGAAGGGTCTGTATTGACTTTTCCAACTTAAATCTGGCTTGCCTGAAGGATAGCTTTCCACTTTCACTAATCAACCACTTAGTGGATTCAACCACTGGGCACGAACTGCTAAGCTTCATGGATGTCTATTCCAGTTACAATCAAATCCCCATGTTCCAGACGATGAGGAGAGTACATCCTTCATAACTGATAGGGAGCTTTACTGCTACAAGGCGATGCCTTTTGGCCTGAAAAACGTTGGGGCACCTATCAAAGGTTAGTCAACAAAATGTTCCCTGCCCACCTTTGAAAGGTTTGACCTGATTCAAGTGCCACGCTAGGAGAATTCCCATGCAGATGCACTGTCAAAATTGGCCAGCAACAAAGACTAATAACTGCTCAAGGTGGTGCCCATTGAGCACCTAGCTTAACCTTCAATCAAGAAGGGTGAATAGCTGATGTGGATTGAAAGTATACCACCGTGGATGCTACCCATCTTGGCCTACCTGAAAGAGTGAACTTTGCTGGAAGACGAAATCGGAGCGTGAAGGCTTTGAAGAAGAGCTGCTCATTTCATCCTACAGGACGATATCCTACATAAGCGGGGTTTCTCCTCTCCCCTCCTCGGGTGTATAGGAGGAGAAGAGGCGAATTACGTCCTAAGAGAAGTTCATGAAGGCGTTTGTGAAAATCACTCTGAAGGACCGCCCTGGTACATAAAATACTCCGACAGGGATATCACTGACCAACCCCCATTGAATTCGTACGAAAATGTGACAAGTGTCAATGCTTCTCCAATGTGCAAAGGCTACCCTCACAAGAGCTCACTGTTGTAACCAGCCCCTGGCCATTCACCAAATGGGGTGTGGACTTTATTGGCCCCTTGCCCAAGGGAAGAGCAAACGCTTGCTTTGCCATCGTTGCAATCGACTACTTCACCAAATGGGTGGAAGTAGAGCCTCTGTCAAAGATTACTGAAGCAAACACCTCTAAATTCCTCCGGAAGAACATCATATGTCAGTTCTGCATACCTCATTACCTGGTCTCGGACAATGGCAAACAATTCGACAATCAGAATATCCGAGACTTATGTGATGAACTAGGATTTAGAAAACATTTCTCTTTGCTTCATCATCCCAGGCGAATGGTCAAGTCGAGGTGGTCAACAAAATCATAAAACTCACCCTGAAAGGGAAGCTAGATACCTCGAAAGGAGCCTCGGTGGACAAACTCACCCAGGTCCTCTGGGCCATCAGAACTACTTGCAAAATGGCCACCGGAGAGACTCCATTTTCCATGACTTATAGAGCGGAGGCCATGAGCCCTGTAGAGGTTGGTATTTCTTCTCCTCGTTGCATCTACTTCAACGAAGTAACAAATGATGAACTGAGGAGACTTGAGCTAGATTTTGTTGAAGAAAAAAGAGATAACTCCCAAGTCATACTCGCTTCCTACCAGCGTAAGATGATACGTTTCTATAACACCAAAGTGAAGAAGAGAATGTTTCGCATGGATGACTTGGTGCTCTGCGAGGTTTTTCCATCAACCAAAGACCCTGGAACAGGGACTTTGGGGGCAAATTGGGAGGGCCCATATAAGATAGTTCAAGAAATTCGGCTAGACACTTGCACTATGGAAGACCTGGAAAGAAAGGCGATGCCTCACCCCTGGAATATTGAATAACTAAGGAAGTACTATCCGTAATAAGTGTATAACCTTCTAAATATTGCGATCAAATGAATGAAATACTTTTTGCCTTCCTTCTTCTTGCATTAACCGACTCAAAGCAGCCTTGTCGAGGTGCAAGCTTCCCCCAAGGAGTCACTTCTAAGAAAGTCTGTTAGTCAGAGGCGCACCGGGTGCCATCTCTAATGAAATAGTCAGGTGCACGAACTCTAAGTAACTTGATCGAGGTGCAAGCTTTCCCAAGGAGCCACCTCCAATGAAGTCTATGCAGTCAGAGGCGGTGCGGGTGCCATCTCTGATGAAACAGTTAGGTGCATAAACTCAAAGCAACCGGCCAAGGTGCAAGCTTCCCTCAAGGAGCCACCTCCAAGGAAGTCTGCATAGTCAGAAGCGGTGCGTGTCCCATCTCTGACGAAACAGTCAGGTACACCAACTTAAAACAACCTTGTCGAGGTGCAAGCTCCTCCAAAGGCTTCACCTCTATGAAAATCTGCGTAGTCGAGGCGGTGCGGGTACCATCTCTGACGAAACAGTCAGGTACACCAACTCAAAGCAACCTTGCTGAGGTATAAGTTCCCCCCAATGAGCCAACTCCGAGGAAGTCTATGTAGTCAGAGGCGGTGCGGGTGCCATCTCCGACGAAACAGTCAGGTGCACTAACTTAAAGCAACATTGTCGAGGTACAAGCTCCTCCAAAGTCTTCATCAACACGAAAATCTGCGTAGTCAGAGGCAGTGCGAGTGCCACCTTTGATGAGACAAAAATCCACTGATGCTTGTTGGCGTGGTTAACCCTCTTAGTCAGAGCCACCACTTGGGAGACATACTCATGAAGCTCGTTCTTCAGTCGGTTTATTTGCATCTCGACCGTGTCTAATTTTGAGGTAGCCGCTAACCACTTCTCCTCTGCCTCCTTTTTGGCCTTAGACACCTCAGCCTCCCAAGTCCCCGAGGTTTTGAACTTCACCTTCAGTTCATCTTTTCTTTTTCGGAGGCCTCGGACTAGGTCCTCTGTCGCGTCGACCATACTTAGGGCCTTAGCCATGCAGGCATTGTTGGCCGCCAGCAGATCATCTATCTTGCACGAGGCGGCGTGGTTTTGCCAGTCCTCGATCCAGTACTTGCCATGGACCGAGGTTGTTGAGGCGGTCTCAGGAGGTAGCATTTCTAAAACTGCCTCGGGAAGGTCATCATCCTTGCTCCCTAAAAAATTGGTGGCCTTGCCTCGGCCCGAAGTGGCTGTAGCCCTCTTCTTAGTAGGGCCTTCTGCGAAATAAACAGTTATCGGCACAATGGCCGAGGGATAGATGAAGAAGCCTCTACGATCACCCCAGCATGAGGAGAAGGATGAAGAAGTACATACGATAGAGCTGAGGTAGAGGCCCCAGTTGGGTTAACTCTCTTTTTCTTCTTAATAAGGGAGGCTCCATCCTCCGCCTTATTCTCCTCAGCGGGATGCTGCCCAACCATGCTGAGAGTAAGCAGACGCTCTGAATGTTTCTTGTAAGCAGCTGAGCTCGTCCTCAATTCCTTCGCCTCCGCAACCGATCTGCGAATCGTAGCAAAGTCGGGTCTCAACACTTTCTTCTTCGCAAAGTCCTCTGCAAACAAGACAAAGGGCTAAGTATTCTCTGAAGCAAGCAAAAATGGAAAAATAACTAAAGTGAGGTGTTTACCTTGGTTCGACATCAGTACTTGTAAAACAAAGTACGTGTTCTGGTTGATTATCTCCTTAAAACTCCTTTCTGATGGAGGCGTTTAGTAGAGTTGGCTTATTATGTCCCACTCTTCTTCAGAAATCTCACACCTCGGAAGAGAACCTACAAATGGAGAAGCATTAAGATATAGAGCAAAAATTATTCAAGTATAATCAGCTCGTGAAATGAACTTACTGAAGGTTGAATACGATGTGGAAATGGTGAGAGGTGCCATGGGATCGCCCTCCATAGTATCCTACCTCCCGACTACCCAGAACCAGAAGCTCCTCCATCCTTTAACAGAAGTGGCAGCCCAATTATAATAGGAGAGTGGGACCCCCACGGCGCCAAATAATACTAGCCCTTAGTCTTGTCTCCTCCGCTACGTACTTCGACAGAAATATGGAGTGAAATACACTAAACGGCATATCTGCCTCTATGCTGGCCCGACACCACATCATCCACGTCCCCACCATATAGGACCATGAGTTCGGGTTGAATTGCGTCGAAGCCAACCCATATAAACGAAGTACTAACCTAAAAAATGGGTGGAAGGGAAGCCTAAGGCCAGCTTTAAGAATATTCTCGCTTATCGCCTCGCACCCCGGGCTTAGGTAGCAGGCCTCTCATGGGGCTCGGGTACAATTAGTTCTATACTATCAGTGATCCTAAAAATAACCCTGCACCTCTCCAGTACTTCCCTAATGATTTTGGAAGGGTATTTTAAAGCCCCACATTGAACCGACGTGTCCACAGGGGAGGCTGGTCTTTTCCAAATATTCTCCCCGGCCCTAATGGTCCTACTCAACTCGTCCGAAGATAATGGCATGGGCTCCATCAAGGCGGAACTCCCTTCGCCTCGCCCCTCCTTATTTCCCCCACAACGGGAGGATCACTCACTATTTCAGAAGGCTTTCGAAGGTTTTTTAAAATAAAAAATAAAGAGATGAAGAAGTCGGAAAATGTAGTATTACCTAGAGTAATGGACGACGTTAGTCACTGACTGGAGTCTGGTAGTGGTCACAGGAGTTTGCCGCCGATGATCGCCGAAAATTGCAAGAAAAAACAGAAGACAACAGAGATCTTTAAAGTGATTCAACGATTTCAGCAAAGGTAAAAATGTTCAAATGAAAAGGGATGTGCCTTTTATAGGCTCTTTAAGGCTCACCCGAACCGTTGGATCAAATCTAATCGCATTTGGGCCACCCAAACCTAAGACTCCAAGATCGCCGTTGAATTCAAAAGTCACAAGATGAACGGCCATGATGAAGCTATGAATCTTACGCACAGCTCAAGCGCATCACCCCGAGAAACGGGAGCCGTCTCCATCATACCATTTATGGCAAAAGAGGCGTGTCTTAGAAGCAGCAGACGCCCCTTTACGTATCTTGGAAAGACGCAAAAACCTTCAAATCATTAGCACAAAACCCAAAGCTATCTTCAGAGTTATTGCCTCGCTTCCGAGCTTCACGTTACAACAACTCCCCCTAAAAGTTTCCAACTCCTATCTCTTCGGCCACAACAGCTCCACGTTGCAACAACTCTTCATTGAGTTGTCAACCCATATCACCTCGTCTAGAGCAGAACCTGATGTTGCAACAACTTCCCTTAAGAGTTGCCAACTCCTATCACTTTGATCACAACAACTCTACGTTGCAACAACTATTCACTGAGTTGTCAACCTATATCACTTCGGCCAGAGCAGAACCTGATGTTGCAACAACTTCCCCTAAGAGTTGCCAACTCCTATCGCTTCGGCCACAACAACTCCACGTTACAACAACTCTTCACTGAGTTGTCAACCCATATCACTTCGACCAGAGTAGAACCTGATGCTGCAACAACTCCCCACAGAGTTGCCAACTCCTATTGCCTTGACCGCAATAGCTTTGCGTTGCAACAACTCTCCACAAGAGAACGGCCATGATGAAGCTATGAATCTCACGCACAGCTCAAGCGCATCACCCCGAGAAACGGGAGCCGTCTCCATCATACCATTTATAGCAAAAGAGGCGTGTCTTGGAAGCAGCAGACGCCCCTTTATGTATCTTGGAAAGACGCAAAAACCTTCAAATCATTAGCACAAAACCCAAAGCTATCTTCAGAGCTATTGCCTCGCTTCAGAGCTATTGCCTCGCTTCCGAGCTTCACGTTACAACAACTCCCCCTAAAAGTTTCCAACTTCTATCGCTTCGGCCACAACAGCTCCACGTTGCAACAACTCTTCATTGAGTTGTCAACCCATATCACCTCGTCTAGAGCAGAACTTGATGTTGCAACAACTTCCCTTAAGAGTTGCCAACTCCTATCACTTCGATCACAACAACTCCATGTTGCAACAACTATTCACTGAGTTGTCAACCTATATCACTTCGGCCAAAGCAGAACCTGATGTTGCAACAACTTCCCCTAAGAGTTGCCAACTCCTATCGCTTCGGCCACAACAGCTCCACGTTGAAACAACTCTTCACTGAGTTGTCAACCCATATCACTTCAACCAGAGTAGAACCTGATGCTGCAACAACTCCCCACAGAGTTGCCAACTCCTATTGCCTTGACCGCAACAGCTTCGCGTTGCAACAACTCTCCACAAGAGTTGTCCACATATATCACTTCGGCCAGAGCAGAATTTCATGTTGATTGCAACAACTCTCCACAAGAGTTGTCAACCCATATCACTTCGGTCAGAGCAGAATTTGATGTTGCACCAACTTCTCCCAGAGTTGCCAACTCCTATCGCTTCGGTAACACCGCGACTTCGCTTCATATCACTATTTTATAAAGTCATCGTCACTCTGTTCGCCTAGAGTCGGCCCCTCTTCCCCATGTGTCCTAACGGCTACTTTAAAAGTCCTTGTATTATATGAATATCCATACATGAACTTGCAGGACTATTGCTACGGGCTTGAGTTAGGCCCGCCACCTCACCTGCAGCATGTCAACAGGGGTACGTCGTACCGCACCGCACCAAGTGTCAGCCGAGGCAATTACGCATGGGACGAATTGGACAGACGCTAACAAAGGAACTGAACTCATCTGTGATACACCGCGGATGCAAAGGTCCGTACTCCGCTTCTACTACTCCACTCTTGCCTCGCCCGCCCCAACGAAGATCTCTTATTCAAAGATCTTCCTAAAGTCAAATCCCTGACTAATGAGACGTGTGGCAGAGCCTAAACTGTCAATTCAACTGCTTTTGTCAGAAGCATTCAATACCAACCAACTTATAGAAAGACAGATTGACACCTAGGATAAGACGAGCCCCGAGGATCTGATAACACGTGTCTCCTCATCCAACAGCTCTCCTCTTCCCATCCTTGGTATAAATACATCATATTGGTGCCTGAAGAAGGATTCGAATCTCATTCTCTCCAACAAATATAGCAAACTTGAGTAACATTTCTCTCCCCCACACATTAGCATTTTATCATTATACATTTCTATAAACAATTTTCCCAGCGAGTGTTCCATCGTCGGTGAACTATTTTCCGGTTGAACATAAACTGACTTGATCGTCGGAGTATTTGCGGCCGCTCCCAACCCCTCCGAGAGAGGTCAGGGTGACTGACGCCATGCTACGTGTGCAGGGAAGAGTTTGCTTGAAGATTTTTCTGTTGGCCACGTCGGAGCCATTTTTTTATGTCAACAATTATAATGACATTTAAGACGAAAACTTATAATAGTCATCGTGCAGTGCAAGATACGCCTCTAGTAATTAAAACATATTTTTATCATGTAACGTGTCCCTCTTACAAGATGCGAACATTGTTTGAAAAATATTAAGACAGTATTTTGTGAAAGTTAATAAATGTCTATGCTATAGGACTTTGGCATTAAATCCTTATAACTCAAAGCATGGTCCTGAATTGGAAAACCATATTTCATTTGAAAGCAAACTGATAGGTCTTTTCAACGATAAAATTTATCAATTTTTTTTTTTTTTTTCAGAAGATAAATGATTTCCGATAGTAAACTGTACGACTTTTGCATTTTTTTTTTCAAAATACCTTATAACTTAAAGCACGAGTTCTAGATAGAAAAATTGTTTTTCATATGTAAGTAAATTGATAAGAGCTTTTCAACAATATATTATTTGTTAAAATCTGAAAATTTCATAAGTAAATGATTTTGAAGATTTATATTACTTTTGCATTGTTTTCGGAAAACATTATACTTCAAAGCACAATCCTAGATTGGAAAGTAGCTTTTTTAAATGAAAGTTAATTGATAAGAGTCTTTTAACGATGTATGATTCATCAAAATTTGAAAAAAAAAATTGATGTTGAAAAGTTTTACTATACGACTGTGACAAGTGTGACATATCGCTTGGAAATAAATCGAGACGAAGAATGATGATGACCAAGCTAAGAAGGGCAAAGGTTGAACGTTCAAGCTAATCAGCAGAAAGTAGATCAGAAAGTGGATGTGATAACAAGTATTATATGTTTTTCATTTTAGAAGGGATAAAGTTCATACTTTCCACTCCCGATCACAAGAGAGATTATCGCTCCGTGAGAGAGAAGAAATGAAGGAGAGGTCCATTGGTTTAGGGTCTCTTTTTGTTTGTTTTTATACATAGGTGCCAATATGATGTCGTTTTGAGCAAAAGTCAAGGTATAATATTATTTTTATAAGGAATTATTAGAAGATAACTGATTAATGTACAGACAGAATCTTTACAATACCTCACAATAGGGGGGTGGGTGGAATNATGATGTCGTTTTGAGCAAAAGTCAAGGTATAATATTATTTTTATAAGGAATTATTAGAAGATAACTGATTAATGTACAGACAGAATCTTTACAATACCTCACAATAGGGGGGTGGGTGGAATTTTTTTGGCAATTTTTTATTACCGTGGGTCCCGTATGGTGCCCACTCATGTAAGTATAGGTAAAACTTTTGGTTAATTACCCCATTAGTCACTGAACTTTACCAAAAGTTTCCACCAGGTCACTGAATTTTAAAAACTACATGATTATTCACTGAACTTTCGAAAATGCAATCCCATTAGTTA
>CAIGRO010013555.1:0-18915 GCA_903798355.1 Fraxinus baroniana
ACTGATTTATCTTCATTAATTATATATTGTTTAAAAAATATTAATTTTTGACCCCACAACACCAAACGTCTGGCTCCGTCCTTGTGTGAACAATTAATAATATGTGACCAAATTATATGGAATTATGACTTAATATATTTAATTAATAAAATATATGTTTAATTAATTAATTTATAAATTTTTTTGAAAAACTATGAGAATAGAAATTTTAAACCTTGATCTCTTAATTTGAGATTGGTAAAACTTAACCTATTAGTTATGTAATCTTCCCAAATAATTCAGCGCAGGGAATCCTTTCATATAACACAGCCGGGCGTTTTCTGGTTCAGAATTTCTTTTTGCATGAAAAAAGGAAGGGAAAAAGAATTTGAAAAAAAAAAAACCACACAGAAGTAGAACACAATTCAAATATTGAAGAACTAAACATCAATAATTAGCCTTCTAAACGGACTATATATCAAGCCGTCCCGTCTGTCGTCTAGAGTCGAACGCGTCTTAGCTCAAAATCACAATTATGTCTCTATATCTACAATGTCACATGTCCACCGCAAATCTTAAAAACCGTATGCATCACTCTGTATTACCTGTCACCTGATATGCCGGAAACTGCCTTCGGTCACCTGGCAGCTGAAACCAGGGAGTAAATCGAAGCCTTTTTTTTTTTTTTTTTCCTTCATATGTATTTATAGTAAAGCATTCCAAAGAGCCTCTTCCCCTTCACCACATTTTCCGTGTACAAATTTAATCTTTTCGACAGACTTGCAAATTCCACTGCAGCTCCAGTCGAAAGAGGCAATACAGACGTTGCCTGCTTGTGCTTTCCATTCACAATCTGTAAATAGCAACAAAATTTATAGTCAAAGTGAGCAAAAAAGGTAGCTTCCAAGCTGAGCCAAACATGCTTATCTATACCTGGTGGAGTACCACAGCACATACTGCGTTCATCAATGTGCTCGACTTCGAGACCAATAAACCAAGCACCAAGTGACACATCTTCGTTTGCATACTTGTGCAATATGGGCCTACATTTACCATTCATATATCCGACAATTATTACATATATCCCAGAAAAACTGATGAACAAAATGAAACCCACCAACACAATGACAAGCTTGGTGTGATATTCTTCCTGTCCATATTAGCACCAAAAAAAAGGACGCGACTGGGCTAGACCCAATAAAAAGATAGAAAGAAAAAAAAAATGCTTACTGATTAATAGAGATGTAGTTAGCCAAATCCTTAGATATAGCATAAATCTGACCAGTTGCGTGTCGGAAATATTTATTTCCTTCTTCTCCAAATTTCCAAAACTCGGGTTCATGGTATTTAACATTCCTGGATAACACCATGGAGGTAAATTCCTAAATTACACTGATGCAAGAAAGTTCCAAATGAAAGTACTGTGGAAGCTCTAATATTACGTTTGAGAAAGAACAGGTCCAGATTTCATACACCCAACATAAACTCTGGGTTTCGATCGATGACGAGCAAGAGTCGCTGCTAGTGTACCTGTAGGAATGAAAAAACCCAGTTAACAAAGTTGAAATCTAGAAAAAAACCCAGTTAACAAAGTTGAAATCTAGTGATGGAAAAGTGGATGGTGTTTACCCAAATTGACGTGGACGTCATCGTCAACCTTGACATAAAAATCAGCATCCCATTTTTCAGTAGCAGTGGCAAAGAAAATTTTTGTTTTTGCCGATAATTCATGATATCCTTCAACATGCTCCTACAACATAACATAGTTAAGATTTTTAACCTTTAAGCTCACACATATTGGGGAAAATGAAAAGGATGTTTGCATGCTTTTTACCAGCCTGAGAAAGTCCTTGTGTTGAGCTTCTTCAGAGTCGAGAGCTCGATCCAGGATGCTGTTAGATGTTGCACTGGATCAATCAACAATGTTATTTACTGGGTCAGTTTCATATCACGCAATGATTGCATAAACATCACCATGCAATGCACAAAAGACGACTTGTTGATCCATAGCCTTTCAAAAAATAAATGTAAGGATGATACGTGTATAGGTAAAAAATCATTGGCACTATCATCAACAGTGTTATATATGAATCCTCAACTGTAAGGTTATGTTTTGTACACAACACTGGACAAAGACTCAACAATCCAAAAGCGAAGAGTTTTAGCCTCTTCTTGTTCTTTAATGTTGTCCGATGCTGTCAAGTCCATCGTACTAAACAAGCCATAAAAGATATTTAGGAGGAAGGGGTGGTGCATAAACATGTCGGTATTACAATTTTCAGCTGGACCTCAACAAAGAAGCTAGCATTCAAATTTGCCTGTCACATTTCCACAGAACACAACAGAACGTAGGCATATGGGGCAGGGTTTTTATATGGCTTGGCTGATACTTTGTTTCTTATTCTTCCTTTTCCCATAAAAAGAAAAGCAACACAGTTTTGTATTAGTTGCAGACAAGAGCGAGACATAATCTGGTAAAAAAAAATGAACCTCACATTACACTTAGAAAATACCTTAAATTTCATCAAATATTTCACTCTCTCAGTAAACATTAGCATATATACCAAGAGAATCATCATCCTTAATGTGCAGTCAAGTGTTTCATATATAATATCGAGCTATATAAAAAAGTTATGAGAATTTCCATTCTCTTGCAACTTCAGGCTCATGTAACTAACAATACTTCTTGTGTGTGTTTAATAGGCGATGTTAGGAATGACTTGACACTATAGTTAACAAGTCCGAATTTCTTTTTCTTCAATAATATTGTCTAGTGTTATACAATCTTACCAAAAGTACCATTTAAGAAAGCAGAGTTCCAAATAATCGAGTTGATAACAAATATGGAAGAGTGATCTACCTGTGTCCAATCATAAACCGGACAACAATACCCTTCTCTTGCTCCAATCTCCGAAGTTGTTCCCCTGACCAAATCAGGCAAATTGTTTGCTTAATTTTCTTTTTAAGTAAAGAAAAAAATATATTTTAATAGGGATCACGACTCGGGATCACCTTGAGGCATCCAAGTTTCTCTAACAGAATCACGCCTCTTCCTACTACTGAAAGCCGTATTTATACCAATTACCATAAATGCCTTCTTCTTTGGAGACCGCTCGTTAGAATTTACAGCCGAACCGTCAGTCCTTCCTTTCTCCTGAACACCCCTAGTGGCTGCTAACTCCATCTGAAGCATTGAAATTGACTTGTCCAGTGATCTGAATGTACCTCCCAATAAAATTCAGCATATTTTACACTTTAAATGCAAAATTACAGTAAACAAAAGAAAAAATAATTCAACTTATAATGTAATTAGGGAATTTTAAACTCACTGAATTGCTTCATGGGTTTTGTACACCTCATTCATTACATTCTTATCTTGAGCTCCTGCTTTCTATCCACACCCAGAAACAAACAAACTTTCAAATTTTGAATCTTTTTAACATTTTTAATGAAATTTCCACATATAAATGCATATTCAGAACTCTGAATCTGTAAAACCTGACTTCCAATATACAGCTTTTTAGTCATGAAATCAAACCTTTTTCTTGGTAGTGCAATCCTCAGACACGATCTGCAGCTCTTGTTCACGTCTATGCTGAGCTATGAGCTGATTGTTCGATTCCAATGGAACCCACAATCTGTAAACCCAGATCAAACGTAAAATCATCTAAAAACCCCAAACTTGATAATTCACAAAAATAAAAAAAGGAAAAAAAAATCAAATTCTTGAACTACACATACTTGTTGGTGAAGAACATGCCAAGAAAGAAGAAACAAAGAGAGAAAATTGGGACCCATTTTGCAGACACTTTTCCATAGCTTCCATTCTTCATAATTTTCCTCCTTTCTCTTTCAATATAAATGCCAAATCCAGTTATATAAAAGTGTATTTGTATACAATTGTGTAAAGTAGAAAAGATATAGACGTGAAATGGGGCGATGATGGAGCTGGAATATGGATTTTTCTTCCCTTTTTCCCCTTTCTCGTGGTGGGGTGGGGGATGGGAGAAGGACAGACGATATAGGCAATGGGGAAGATGAATTTGACTTGGGAACCGTCATTGGATTTAATTCACATGTTTGGCAAATGTCCATTTTGTCATCTCCCCGGCCTCTACCTGGAATTGGAATTGTGTCAATTAACTTAATTTAGGTATTATTTTTATTTTTTTCTTGATTAAATTTAATATAAGGGATGTTACCAATTCAAAGGTTAAAATTTATGAATTCGTGTGAATTTCATAATTTTGAGCAGAATGCAGAATCCATTTTGAATTTCAGAAAAAAGAATTAAAAAAAAAGATATTTTATTAATATATATTTTTATTTCTTTCTTAACTTGATTTAATTCAAGTTTTTTTTTTTTTTTCAAATATATGAATTACTTGACTATATATTTGTGGGCATAATATCCAGTTCGGACTAATATTCCTAGTGGCAATAAATTATAAAGTTAGTCTTCAGTTCATTATATGGATTGCTATTTAGGAGTCCTTTATTTTCTTAAAATAAAAATGAAATCATGTTTGATGTGTCAACTTGTATGAAGTGTTTTAAAAGCGTAAAACGTGATTAAACGTGTTGAATCGAAATTTCAAGCTTTACGAGCTTAAGTAAGTCTAAACGAAGTTTAGGAATTAAAAAACCATTTTTGTTTTATATATTATTTAAATTTTTAATCACTTCAAAAATTGTTTAACATTTAAAATAATACATATTAAACATCTAAAATTATAAAATACTATATTTACTTAATAATTCATACCATCAGTCAATTATACAATTTTCAAGTTTTCGAAATGTAAAAATTGGAATATTTTTCATAATTTCGATTTTCAACTACACAAATTTTACTTACTAGATTTCTAGAAATTTCATACATATTTTTTAAATTTGCAACAAAATAACGAGTTTCAATATCATAATTACATAATGTAAATAGCAACATAGCTTAAATCTTATTTAATTATTTAGATAAAGTTATTTTTAACTTTTATATAGATAAAATCATTTAAAAATTTGAAATTAAAGTCAAATGATTTTTATTTTAAAAGGATAAAAAAATTTAATAAACTAAAGTCAAATAAAATATATATTTTTTTTTAAAAAAAGGGAAAAACTAATAAAGTGCACCTAAGAAAGACGAAAGAGAGGAAGGAAAAATCCAGTCATTTAGAAAATGGAAAACAAAAAGCGTCTTGGCGTGAAGCGAACCGTTTTCCTGAATTTCGAGCCTAAACGAGCTTTTTAGAACACTGTTTGTATAGAAGATAATTTTTTAAACATCATTTATTTTTTACTTATATAACATAGTTTTTTAAACAATCCATGATTACATTGAAGATACTTTTAGAACTCGACAAGTTATTGAAGATGTTAGATTTTAATAGAATTTACTGAAATTTGAGTTGGGGACACCAAAATTTATATAAAGTTTTAAAGTTCATTTGATCTTAATTGAAGATATTCAAAATTTGAATTTTTTCCATCTCAATCAATGTGCTTGTTTAGGAGTTTTTTATAAGGTGTTGAAACTATAAATTGACAGTAGGACTAGATATAGTCCGGTTCAATTCGATTATTAAGATAATCAAATTAAATCAGAATTTTCAACTATTTAGTAAGTGAAACTGTCGGATGTAAATTTAATTATAGAACTGTAGCGGTTCGGTTCCATTCGATTACGTTCCATAATATTTTTTTTTTAACATTTACAACAACACTACATTAATCTAACTAATAACATGTTAAATATAAAAGGCATACTAAAAGAAATGTGAAAATATTTAATCTAAAAAGGGTGAAAATAAAGAACACGACATGGAAATTAGCTACTGAGAGAAAGGAAAATCCGCAAATTCACGGCTCAAAATAAACATCTTGAAAACTAGTTATAAGTTATAATATTTATTCATTGAGCATGAGAAATTATTAGAAAGGAATAAGATAAAGCTTACCTTGATTAAAGTGGAGGAAATTCAATGAATAAGACAGGGAAAATGGTAAGATGAAGAGAGGCGCACACACTCAAATTTGATTAAATTGAGAAATTGCAGAATGATTAAAAAAAAAAAAATTAGGTCACTCAATTTTTATTTTTTGAAATTTGAATTACGAAGTTAAGCTTGGGCTGAAAACGGGAAAAAAAAATGATATTTTAAGCTCCATTAATTAGTTTGCAATGAAATAGAAAAAAACGATATTTTTTTGGCCCAATCAATTAGTTAGCAAAATTATTTGAAAAAAATAAAAATAATCTGACTTGTTTAATATTTTTTTATTAAAAAAATAGAGATATTGGTTGTTCGGTTCTTGATCTAGAATTGAGAAAGAACCGAAAATCAAACCAAACTCATCGTTTCTCGATTTTAATATATATTCGGATATTTAACTCAAGAAGAATCGTTCAATTCGGTTTAGGAGTTTTGTCCAACCTTAATTAATAGAAATGAGTAGTGTAAATAGCGTGGACCTTCGAATATGGTTAAAATTAACTTAAAACATTGAAATGTAAATTAATGATCATTTCCAATTTAAGTTTTTAAGTTTGGCCATTTTAAACAGCGATTTTTTCAAAAATGGCCTTTTTCCACATTTAGCCCCCGTTTGGTGCACATTATTTTCAAAAGAATGCATTTTTTTGTTGATGTGATGGGGAATATGTGGTCGAAAAAGAATGAAAAGTTATTGATGTGATGTTAAATATTATTTAATTGAAAAATGTGTGGTTGAAAATGAGTAAAAGAATGAGAATGAAAAAAAAAATGTGGCCCAAACATGGGCTTAAAGTGAATTGAGATATTTCCAAAACCCTCTATTCTTAAACGCCTAACCACTAACCTTACTTTAAAAAAAAAAATAAATAAATAAAAATTATTCCCTTCAAAAAGTAGGAAAATAAAAAAACCTTGTTCTCTCAATATTCTCCATGGACTTTTCATTGAAACACAAATGAGGAGAGCTAATAAAGATTGAACGCTATTGTTACGTCTCGCCGTCGAGGCTCCAGTTAAAAGACCATGTCATAGTCCACGTAGAGATGTAAATTAAATCTGGCCAAGTCAACGAAAACTCAATTGGTCAAAAAAGAAGTCAAATAAAAGCTGATATTTCGAAACTCCCCCCTTGGTGAAGTCCTCAAAGAAGAAGCTAACGCCCTTCTCACCCGAAAAACTATATAAGTGGCTGAAGCTCTAAAGTTGAAGTGCTATATAAGAAGCCAGAGAAGAGGCCCGAAAGACGTCAAATACGAAGCTTTTTTTGGCGAAACCCTTGCTGTCTTTTAGAGGATCCGCAGGTAATCTTTAGATGTGATTGATGTAATGTTTGTAATAATGAATGTTGGGATTGTTGTCTAATGTATAAGGTGGCTGACCCGTTGTCAATGTATTGAGTGCATAGCAGACGGAGTGATATGAGGTTTCGACTTGGGAGATGAGGTCACGTGGTTCTGATCTAACGATTATTAGTTGGTCAGAACTCTATAAATAAGCAACTATTGTAACGCTTGTGGTGAATGCAATTCTTTATACTTAACCATACTCCATATTTTTGCTTGCTTATTTTATAATTATTTGCTTGAGTTTAGATCATTTTCACTTTGGTTGAGTTGTCTGCGATTGTTAGTTGAACATGCAATCACTTTTGATCATGTTGTTGATGCTCAAACAATTTTGTCCTGTGTCATAGAACATCTCCCACATCCATAAACATCAACGTTCTCTATTTGAATCTCCTGTCAAAATGTTTTCAAATTTGCTTGCGTGGACGCGAGTGAGCTCGACATCTATTGCCCACGTAACCATTACAAAAATAGGGTCAACGACTATAAATTGTACAACGTTTATATTTTAATTTTTGCAAGATGGGGTGATTGTGACTTTTAGAAGGCGAACAATTTATACATTTGACATGGCTTCTAAAATGTTGCAAAAGAACTCTTAAAAATATAGAAAACATTATCAATGGGGTCAAAATTCCATGAGAGACTTGTAACAAAGTTCTTTATAATGTTTCAAACAAGGTTAAGAAGCAACATTCTGAGATAATTTAGTCGTACGAGAGCACTAGATATCTAGAAGGTAGGGTAGAAAACTTTGCTAGAACATTCATTATAATCGTATAGATAAAGAATTCTAGAAGAGTAATTCAAACCGTATAATCAAACAATATCTATCATAAATGAGGTGAAATTATATAGTGAGTTAACAAAGTAACTAGCAAGTTAGAGCTAGCTTAAAAGTCACAATCACCTGACATCATATAGATTGTCATTTAACATGTGAACAACCATTAATTTATAAGTGTTTAGATTCGGAGAAAGGACATGTAATGCTCCCAAAAATTAACTCTAGAATGTGTAGAAATCATCAAAGGGGAACAAGTTTGTCATTTAAGATATGGCGACAAGAGTACTACCGATCCACTATGAAATCGAATGCGAAAGAGTTATTTCGAAAATGTGACATTTGTCAAATGACAAGGATTGTAAATAATCTCTAGAACATTTACTAGAAATTGTTTACCTAAATAAAATTTTGAAGCCTGCAATTTCTTTTGAATTAACATTTCAGGCCACAAATTTTATACAGACTAAGTATCAAAACTTTGAAGTAAAGTAGCTCATTTGATACGCGATGAGGATTGACAAATTCAACTCTTAACATATTTTACAAAATTTGGATCTTTGTTTCATTTCTCATTACTCGATAGTTTTCACAAAAGCAAATATGTCCTTGAATTCTTCCACAAAATAGTGTATCCTTCTTCGATTTATTGAACTTGTTTAAGGTTTTGCCATCCATCCAATTATGTAGCCGTTAGACAAAATTTTAGTGGCTCAAGTATTTTTATTGATGAGAATAGTCAACATTTGTACAAATATATAACATATTAAATATCGATTAAATGAGAATTATTTTTTGGACGATTTTAACCTTACTGCAATTCAATTATTTCAATAATATCTTATTTTTCGTTTTTTAATATGTAATAAAAATATTACAAAATCCTTGTTATATATGATATTCGTGTTATTAATTCTCAATTAATTAATATTTACATTAATCCAGACTCAATGAATTTTTACTTGAAAAATCTTGATCCACGTAAATCTAGAATTTTTATAAATGAATTTATTTATATTCATATATTTAGAAATTTTAATAAGTGTTTAAAATTCATGTATTAGCAATTAATTCTTATATGCCAATGCAATATAAAAAGATTGCTCATTTGTAATATTTCATCATAAAAAAAATTGAATTATAGAAGTTGAGGTTTGATAATACAATTTTCTTCTCTTAAATTTTATTTTTTAGCCCTTGTTTGATCCACATTATTTTTATCATTTTTATTCATCTACTCATTTTCAACCATACATTTTTCAATAAAATAATATTTTCTATCACATTAATAATTTTTCCTTCTTTTTCAACCGCACATTCTTCATCAATCTATTATTCCAGAATATATTATTTCAAAATAATATGGCTCAAACACACTTGTTTGAGACTCATCAAATCTTCCCCACAAATGAGTATCAAATGTTATCTTTAAAACACTTATAAATTATTTTAAAATAACGTGCAATACACTAGTCAATCAAAATTTTTAACAAAAAAATAACTTCAGATTTTTTAATATATACACTTCAGTTTTCAAAAATTGAAAAATTGCAATTTGATCTAGAACTTTCCAAGAGCCTGTTTGGTAGAGATTAAAATTGAAAAATTAGTTGTTATTGTTGATTTTTATTTGATGAGTGAGACCCAATAATTTCCATATTTTCAATTTTAATTAGATTTTGATTGTTACCAGACATGTTCCAAATCTAATATAACAAATCCTATATATAAAGGACAATATTACATGCACATAATTTTTTTTTAATCTAATCATTTAACTATATTCACAATAGGGGGTGGTGACCACACATTTGAGAGTTTTTTATTAACGCGAGCCCCGCTTACATGTGAAAGTGTGGCACATTTTCGATAACCTCAATTCGATACAAATAGAATTATCCATATATAAATTAGAAAGTTCCAAAATCCTCGTTCAATCCTTGAAATTAAATTTTATGCACTCTTCCATTTACTCACGAACATAAGGAATTTTTTTAATTTGGTCATCTTTTCTCAAGTAAGGTCCCGTTCGGTAAAGATTAAAATCGGATTAAAATTGAAAAATTAACCGTTATTGTTGATTTTTATTAGAGGAGTGAGATTCAATAACGACTATATTTTCAATTTTAATCTCTATCGAACAGGATGTAAATTTCGAATGTCTTAATTCTAAAATAATTGTTAAATCAAATTAATTATTCTATTTCGAAACTTCTCGTTCCAAACTTGTATACGTAAACTATCCCAAACATGATCCTTTCCCAAAAAATCTACTAGAATGAGCCACTTTTTGCCTATTTATAATGTGATTACTACCCCTTCAGATTTCTCCTCTTCAGAAACACGTACATTTCCTACAGAGAGTTTAAGCTTTTATTTTTCTGTCATCATCTTCTAGGGTACGCCAATTTTTTTCCGTATTAATGCTTTAATTTCATAGAAACGAATCATTCTAATTCGATATTTTGATCTTTTTGATTTCGATTTCTTTGTTTTGTTTTGCATACGAAATTTTGGCTCGTGCTTTTGAATTTTGATAGATCGGTATGTTTTCTGTGGTTTATGTATGTTTATTTGATTTATCAACAGTTTTGTGTGTCTTCCAATGTGAGTTTTCAACTGATTTTACCATTTATTTGCAGTTTTTTCTATTTTTCATATGTTGATTGGATTGGATGATTAGATCTTTAAAGGAAAACGCCAAGAACATACCGGCTGGATGATTTTTTGAGAAACCTATTTGTTGTCTCCTGTTTTTCATTCATTTTTATGGATTTTTAGTTAACATCAGTTCCTTTTTAATAATTAGGATACACGTTTTCGAAAATACCATTTAACCTGTGTGTTGATTCCTAAGAATGTATGAAAACCGTGAAAATAATTATAGGGGTATGAATTCAAATTCTTGTGAGTTTGAAACTTGGTCAATTGTTTGTACATCTCCTATTTACACGAATGAAGATTCTCGATAAATTTTGACAGTTTTGTGAACCTTAAGGGTAACCAACAAAACCTGAATAAGGAATTTTTTAAATTTCAAAGCAAAAACTTATAGAGAGGTTTAAAAATGGGTGTGACGGTTGGATTCATCGATAATGTAGTCTGATGCAAAGAAACACTGTTTATTGTTTTGGAGTTATTAATATGTTTTTCCATAAAATGCCTGGGCAGACAGATGAACACTTGGCAGACAGATAAACACAATGGTGGGAAAATTGACGAGATTACTCAGTTGTATAGTTTTCATTAAAGAGGACAATGTTTTGCATTTGTATGTCCATTTGGCCGGGTTTATTACTTTGCACTGTTCTGATACATCGTCCTTCCTGTCATTTTGGTCTCATTGTTGTTCTCTTCATCTGGAATTTTCGAGGTGATGATTGCTCCATAAATTTTATTAAGTGGAGTAGCCTTGCATTTTATGGGATAATTTTGCTAATTTGAGTGCATCCTAGTTAGTGAGTTTTAAGTTGCATGACATGGCAATTAAAGCATTTGAAAGTGCATTCAAGAATTGCAGATTCTTCGATGGAAGATATGTTGCTTTGTGTTTTTTTTATGCACTACTGATTATTTTGTTTTGTTATCTGAAAATATGCATGCTTTTGTCTTCAAATTGCTGACATTTTAGAAACATTTCGTTAACAATTGACCACTAGTTCTCGACAACTAAAGTTCTGTGTTTTTATCTATGGCCAATTTACTAATTCTCTATTTTTCCCGTATTTATTTTACGGGTTTGTGTTTTTTTAGTTTCAGTCCTTTGTACTCTCTTTTTCTTAAACATGAATCGTTGTTTATTAAGTTGTTTTAATTTTTAACTGGTCAAGGCACGGATTGAAATATCAATTGTTTGAGTTATTGAACTAGATATGCTTTCTTTCATGATTGCATATGGCGAATGACTCTCTGCTCTCAACCCACATATTAAAGTTCGACTCTGGAATAATCTTTGTATACATCTGCTTGCTTTTTGGATGGTATCTGCTGTTGTCTCTTCCAGTTTTTTTTGTCTTTCCATGATTGGAGTGTCCCCTTTAATTTTTCCCCTCACATTCTTCTCGAAACTTTTTGCAGTTTATTTTTATATAATTCAAATCTATGGCTGACGGTCATGAAACTGATAAGAACATCGAGATATGGAAAATTAAGAAGCTTATCAAGGCACTAGAAGCTGCACGAGGCAATGGTACGAGTATGATTTCTCTCATCATGCCTCCACGTGATCAAATAGCTCGTGTTACCAAGATGCTTGGAGATGAATTTGGAACTGCATCTAACATCAAAAGCAGAGTGAATCGTCAGTCTGTTTTGGGTGCAATTACGTCTGCTCAACAGAGACTGAAATTATACAATAAAGTGCCTCCAAATGGACTTGTGCTTTACACTGGAACCATTGTTACTGAAGATGGAAAGGAAAAGAAAGTCACAATTGACTTTGAGCCGTTCAGGCCCATCAACGCTTCACTCTACCTCTGTGACAACAAGTTCCATACCGAAGCGCTGAATGAACTTTTAGAGTCTGATGACAAGTTTGGCTTTATTATTATGGATGGGAACGGGACGCTTTTTGGGACATTGAGTGGCAATACTAGGGAGATTCTTCATAAGTTCACGGTGGACCTTCCTAAGAAACATGGAAGAGGAGGACAATCAGCTTTGCGGTTTGCTCGTCTGCGAATGGAGAAGCGCCACAACTATGTAAGGAAGACGGCAGAGCTTGCCACTCAATTTTTCATCAATCCTCAGACCAGCCAGCCGAATGTCTCAGGACTAATTCTTGCTGGATCCGCTGATTTCAAGACCGAACTCAGTCAGTCTGATATGTTTGATCCTCGCCTTCAAGCGAAGATTTTGAATGTAGCAGATGTTTCATATGGAGGTGAAAATGGTTTCAACCAGGCGATTGAACTTTCTGCTGAGATCCTATCCAATGTGAAATTTATACAAGAGAAGAAGTTAATAGGCAAGTACTTTGAGGAGATTAGTCAGGATACTGGCAAGTATGTTTTTGGCGTTGATGACACATTGAAAGTTCTGGAAATGGGCGCTGTTGAAACTCTCATCGTGTGGGAAAATCTGGACATGACTAGGTATGTTCTTAAGAATAGCTCGACCGGTGAAGTTGTCATAAAACACATGAACAAGGAGCAGGAGTCCAATCAAAGCAACTTCCGAGATCCAGTCACGAATGCAGAATTGGAAACTCAGGATAAGAGGTCACTGCTCGAATGGTTCGCTGAAGAGTATAAGCAATTCGGTTGCACGCTCGAGTTTGTAACGAACAAATCACAAGAGGGATCTCAGTTTTGCAGGGGTTTTGGAGGAATTGGTGGAATCCTCCGTTACCAGTTGGATGTTCGAGCTTACGATGATCTTTCTGATGATGGAGAAAATTACGATGATTCTGAATAGCAATCAGCCAACTTGACCAATTATGGTGCAGGAGTGGAGCGGGAGGCACCTGCACCTGAGCGCGAGGGCTCGCGCTTCACTGTGCCTCTGACGATGTTATCCAAAAAAAATTGAAGGAATTTATCAAGGTAACATGAAACATATTCTACATGACTCCTGCCGTTATTTAGGAGTATGTTTGGCTGAGCATGGAATTTACTTTTCTAGATCGAAAATAAGTTTTTAAAAGTATCTCTACTTTTAAGCTTAGCCAAACATGCTCAAACTCCCCGTTTCATCTCCATGTTACTTGAAAAATTCGATATTCTGATGGTGTTTTCTTCTCACTTTCGGAGGCTACATGCAGCGACCGAGATTGCCTAATTGAATAGGCTATGAAGATTTACAACATTGTACGCCAAGTATCTCATTGTAGCTGTCGTGATTTTATGGTATAAGACCACGTTTGGCTCCTGCTTTATGATTATGCTTTTTCTTGAGAAGAAGCAAGTTTGCACTTTCAATAAGCTTGAAGACGTTGTGTCTAGACGTCTACTATACGCAGTATTTGTGTGAAACTTTGTTTTAATATATTTTCGAGTGTGTACTAATTGTTATGAACAGGGTACTGTTCCTGTATTATGTGAATTGTTCTTAATGCTGGTGTGGATTATTTTCCTGTTTGTTTCAAAATAGTTAGTTTTGGTTTCGAGCTAATGTGATTTTCTTGGCCCGTCGGTATCGTCTTTAAACTTTGTTTTCAATGGAGGTGTCATATACTGTGGTTGGTGGTACAGTGTTAGTCGATGCTTATTTTTTTATTTCTATTTGTTTATAATTTAACAACCATTAAATTTAATATTTATTTTTTATTACTTCAATAATGATAATTTTTTTTTTGTCGGAAAATTTAATAAATTATAATTTTGAGATTTTACCAATTTAGCAATCTTAAAAATATTTTAGATTTTTTAGTCAATGACATA
This sequence comes from Fraxinus baroniana, assembly GCA_903798355.1. Classification (NCBI taxonomy): domain Eukaryota; kingdom Viridiplantae; phylum Streptophyta; class Magnoliopsida; order Lamiales; family Oleaceae; genus Fraxinus; species Fraxinus baroniana. The sequence continues at coordinate 14,486 of CAIGRO010013555.1, forward strand.
AATTTTTTGAACTAGCAGCATATTTGAACCCTATTTTTTTTTGACAAAAATACATTTTGAAATAGTGATTAGATAAAAATAAGAAAAAAAAAAATTAAATTTGCTTGTTATACTATTTTATTGAAAAATGTGTAGTTAAAAATAAGAGAGAAATGTATTTTAGAAATAATGAGGACCAAACAGTAATTACTTTATCCAACGTTCTAAATTCTATTGATTAATTAAATTTATTGAGAGACCTAAAATTTGTCATGGATGAAAACTCATTATTAATCTTATTTATTATTTATGAACTTTCTACTCAGTTTTATATGAGCTCGTTTGAGCATCATTATTTGCTAAAAATGCATTTTAGAATAATGATTTGACAGTGAGTGTTGTTAAAAAATAAGGAAAAATTTTGAGTGTACGTGTAATATTATTTTATTAAAGAATTTGTGATTGAAAATCAGAGCTTGTTTGGCACAGCTTAAAATCTAATTAAAATTATAAAATATAATCGTTATTGGATCTCACTCGTCTAATAAAAGTCAACAATAACGGCTAGTTTTTCAATTTCAATCCGATTTCAATCTCTACCGAACACGCTCTAAAAGAGTTTTGAATAGTGATTTTTAGGAGAATGTGTAATTAAAAAGAAGGGAAAAAATTTTGAGTTTACGTACATAATATTTTATTATTTGAATGTGTGGTGAAAATAAGTGTACAAAAAAAAAGAGTTTGAAAAATAAGATTGTCAAACATGGGTTAATCTAGTGATAGAATTTTTACCCGTAAGTTAAATTTTTTTAAATGATCTTTTTATCGAGGGGAAAAATTTTGGTAAAGTCATTCTACAAATAAAATTAATTGAAATGAAACTTTTAAAAGCCTTAGGCAATCCCATACTTTGTGAGGAGGTTAGCCTATAGATCTGTGTTAAATACATAATCACGACACAAATTTGCTTTTTGAGAAATACTACTTTTATTCTTATTTTCGATTGCTAAGCTTATTTTAAGTTAGTTGAACTCGAAATAGAAGAAATCAAAAATTACATTGTTTTTTATACATAAAATGTATCATATTAAACAAGTAACCACGTCATTAATATATATTCGATGGAATTGAGCAATATTAGTTTTTATTTCTTATTTTTTTTCATTTAAAAGAATATATAAAGAGAGAAGGGAAAAAAAAAATGCTTTATTTTATTTTTTTAATTTTTATCTTGTGTGCCCAATCCTTCACGCCTAGGGTTTCTTGTGTGTGTGTGTGTCTCTCGCTCTATATATATCGTATGCCAACCACACACTTTCACGCATTCAGGTATTCCTCGACGACAGCTCGGCTCATTGGCGTTACCTATTTTTCACTATGTTCTTCCTTCTATAATCTTCAACACTTATCAATCTGAGGTCATTCTTATCAAACTATTATGTGTGGATCCATTGAGTTTATGAATTATTTTTTGATTTTGTTTGTTCTGGTGATGAGTTTTTTGGGTTGGGATTTGACGGGTTTTGTGAGGTTATTATTTATGATCATCTTTATGTTTGGCTACGTGGGCTGAGTCTTAAAATTGAAATTGAATCTGGATTTATATTTTTTGTTGGATGATTTAGATTAGAAATTTGAGTTCGGGGATTGGATGATTTTTTGTTTGATGTTGTGATTTGATTAGTGAAGTTGGGAAGTAATTATTTATGAAGATTTTATTTTTTATTTTTTTTAACTATGTATTCGAGCCTTGAAATTGAGATTGAATCCGGATTTATATTGTTTTGGATGATTTGGATTAGAAATTTGAGTTGGTGACTGGATCTAGGGGTTTCAAATTAATTTGGTCGGGAGCTCGTTTGAAATCAGTAGTTATTTTTGCATATTAAATAATGTGATAATAATTCCATTTCATGAACATTTAATTTCATATCCTCTTTGAAATAAATATTAAGAAGCTAAAATAATAATCTGAGAAAAGCAGATTTATTTTTTTGCATTTAGGGATTTACCTATATTTTAGTATCTTGTAGTCTTGTATAACCAATACTTGAAGATTTCCTGCAACTATTGCTTTGTAGAATGGTCAAGAATTTGATCATGGTACTGCATTGCGCAATATTGATATTGTATATGGTAAAGAAATTGTACGTGGTGGTTTGATTTTGGGCAATGCTTATTTTTAAGTTTTTGTACACATGTATATTGGATCCTGATCCATGTTTGTGGGCGTGATGCTGTGCTATTGTATGAGGTTCAATAGTGCAACAATTGAGTTGTTAGATGTCATAAACTAAATGATTTTGCTTCAAAAATTTGTTTTGAGACTTGCTTGCTAAAACCGTTGTTTTAAAGACCAAATTGAAAACTGCCTTTAAGACCTGCCTTAGAGTGAATTGTGCAAAAATCGCCCTAAGGTGCTGATTGTAAGGTAGTTTTTGGATCATACTCCTCAGCTGCATGCGTTGCATGCCTCATAGCGCTGCCTCGAGGCTTTGTGGCCTCTAAAACATAAAAATTCTGATAGACCCATTTTGAGAACTGGCTTTTTTATTTATTTATTTATTTTTTTGATAGACCCACTTTGGAGAAGTCCACTAGCCCCTGCACCTAAAATAATAGTTTCTTTATATATTTTTGTTTTTTGTTTGCTCACTTTAAATTGTTCCCCAAAATAATAGTTTCTTTGTAGATTTTTGTTTTGTTTGTTTGCTCACTTTAAATTGTTCTATTACAAATTTGAAGATTGTTTAAGATTTATTATGAGCTTTTTTGGATTTTAATAATTTTTTTGATATCTTTAGTTTAGGATGAGGCTTATGCCTCAAAACGCCTTGAGGGTTATGCCTCGCCTCATGAGGTATAAATGTCCCAGTATTTGATTAAGCCCGTTTAAACATTTCCTAAAACTATAGGACTGTGTGACAAATTCTTGTGAATCTATATTAAAATGATTAGCACACTTTTTCCTGTTTAGTCCTCTTCATTTCGGAAGCTGTTTCTATCTCTACATCTCTTTCTTCCAGTGGGGCTGCTTTTGATGAGATAATATGGATCTTTTTTGACTTTTTCAAACTTCAGTATGATCATTTTTGCGACCAAGAAAATATTTTGAAAGCAGAAAAGAATATAAAAGTTATTTTGATTTTGTACGAAATGGGAATTCTGCCAATATTTTTCATTGCCAACTTTGAAGTAACGTGTATTTGGTTCTAATTTATTTTGAGATGAACATACTTGTTGCAATGTTAAAAGTCATTATGAGTAACAAGTTTACGTTTTTGTGCCATATGTATGTACTATGTTGATGTTTCATTTATTATCTCAGTTACTAATTACTCAATTGTATGATAACAGGTATTTGGCTGCTAAAGTTGAAGCATTTGTAGCAAGCATAAGTGGAGTGCGTTAAGTTTGAAGCTTCTTTTATGTCTGAACAGGCCTCTCAGTTTTTATCGATAATTGGGTTGCTTGGAGAGTACTGTCCTCCATCCAAATATAAGGATAGTCATTCTGCTCACAAACTTGGCTGCATGCATCTTGAGCTCCAAGGATACAACTTACATTTTCAGGGTTGCCAATTTATGCGTCCTTTTCTGTCTGGTAGTAACATTCACCATACTAAAGAAATCCCTGTTGAAGAAAACCAGCTGCTTCCTTTCTGATTAACTTGATAGAGATCATATCCTGTTTCTAAGGACAAAATGGCTTTGCAAAATATTTGTGCCGGAAACAAAGATGATGCCTTTTACATGTATAAGATGCCTAAAATGATAACAAAAATTGAGGGTCGTGGAAATGGCATCAAGACCAATTTGGTCAACATGGTTGACATTGCAAAGGCCCTGGGAAGGCCTGCTGCTTACACAACAAAGTATTTTGGCAATGAACTCGGAGCTCAATCCAAGTTTGATGAGAAAACTGGTACTTCACATGTGAATGGAGCTCATGACACTTCAAAACTTGCTGCACTTCTTNAATGATAACAAAAATTGAGGGTCGTGGAAATGGCATCAAGACCAATTTGGTCAACATGGTTGACATTGCAAAGGCCCTGGGAAGGCCTGCTGCTTACACAACAAAGTATTTTGGCAATGAACTCGGAGCTCAATCCAAGTTTGATGAGAAAACTGGTACTTCACATGTGAATGGAGCTCATGACACTTCAAAACTTGCTGCACTTCTTAAGAACTTCATCAAGAAGTATGTCCAGTGTTATGGTCGTGGGAATCCCGAAACTGAAATCATCATCACAAAATCACAAATGATCAATCTCAAATGTGCTGCCTGTGGTTTCATTTCAGACATTGACATGAGGGACAAGCTCACAACATTCATTCTTAAGAACCCTCCTGAGGCAAAGAAAGGACCAAAGGACAAAAAGGCGATGAGGAGGGCTGAATATTTACAATGGAATCAAAACAAAATACGGAATGCGTGCACCAGACAAA
>CAIGRO010013583.1:0-13936 GCA_903798355.1 Fraxinus baroniana
TTCCAGGTGGAAAATTATACCAATCAAACACAATTAATTACAATTCCCAGTAAAACAAATTCTAGGCAATTCAATTCCCAGGAAAACATTTTCTTTCCACCCATTTTCCACCTTTGCAATCAAACGGACCCTAAATGTTTTCTTCTTATTAAAAATTAATTTTTTTTCAATTTAAAATATTTTATAATATTCTTGCTTTATTTTATTTTTTTATAATTTCTTTTCATTTATTTTTTATTTTTTTGGTCATTAACTCTTATTTAATTTAATTTATTATTATATTTCTTATTTTTTAAAAAAATTTCTTTAGTATTTTCTATTTATCATAATTAATTTTTTTATTTGAAGTGGTTTTTTATATTTTTTCTTTAATTTATTTTTCTTTTTTTAATGTATTTTTTTGTTATTCCCCTTCAATTTTTACATTTTTATTTTATTTGATCGCGTATAATAGTTGCAATTCGATTCACTTAATTTTTCAACGATTATGCTTTATTCCGTTATCTTTTGTTAAATGTTTTAATATTTAATTTTTTCCAAGATAAAGTACCATTTATGTGCAGAGTTGAGACGGACTACAAGAAAATGTATTTGGAATATCAACTTTGATAGTTTTACTACTGTATTAGAGTTGCTTATGGATATATGTTACACTAGTCCTTTTATGACCCATTGTATCACTTGAGAGATGTGCAGTACTCCGAGCAAATTATTGATGTATTATTGTGTCGACTGCTTAGGTCAATTGACGGCGATACCCTCCACTTCGACCTCATGGGCATGGTCGCTATTTTCTTTATGTTTAAGTTATTGGATTGAAGATTACGGGCCAAGAAACAGCTATTAACGGTACTCAAAGAAGCAATAGGTTGTACGTGTATTTTTAGGAACAAATGACGGTGCTTCTATGACGGTTAATTGGAGCAAATAGGGAGTATGACCGATGTTGGACAGATTGAAGTTATGACTGATCTATATCGTTGAGAGCTGTCATCACATGAAGACTGCAATAGACATTTTCATTTGGAAGTTGTTGATAACATTGATGCCTTCAACAACTATCCATGGGGTTGGAGATGTTTCAAGGACACCGTACAATCTTCACCAGATCACACTTGAAACCCAACGGGTACTTACGTAAGTACGATACTTATAGATTGTCCCTGACAATACAAGTAAATATTTACCATAGTCAACATTAAAATATTTTTTATACTTAATTTATATATAATAATTGTATATGTTACAAATTTGGATATACGAGACTACCCCCCTCTTGGGTACTCGATTGACGAAGAGATGGCAGACGCGCTGCCCACGAATGCACAAGGATGTCAATTTGGCTCGCTGGCTCGGGCCGTCCGTGGCTCGATTTGGAAAAAAGCCCGATGCCCATTTTAGAAAATTGGGCTGAACCGAACCGACCTATGTGGCCTGTATAAAATAAAAAAAATTTGAAATGAAATGGGGGAAGAGGCAACTGTGTAGTTGTCTATCGGCAGACAGTTATTAGTTCTTATCGACGACATGTGAGTATTAAACATTTACATGTCGTTTCAAACTTTTAGCACATGATCATTAACTCTCGATTGCCTAAAGTTGTTTAACAGCCGAATGTTAATACTGGCCGGAATTATTGCCACTAATATACATGTAGATGAGCTTTTTTCTTGTTTATATTTTAAAAAATAAAGATATGTTAAAAAATTTATTTACATATTAATTTACGTCGAAATAAGATTTATCGATTAAAAATTTATGCTAATTTAACGAAAACAAAATTAAACATACATAAATATACTTATCGATTCGAAGTGATAGATACAATTTTCTTTGTTCAGCGTTTGATCAATTTTTGAGATTTTGATGTTGAAGTAGATGAAAAATGAGAGAATTTTTATTGTGTTGGAATAAACAAATAAGAAAAACTAATTAGCTTTGAAATTTTAAGTGAGAAGCATTTGATTTTTACTTGTTAAAAAAAATAGTATTGTCTTTTAAATAAAATTATACTTTGTAATTATATTATTTATTTAAGAACATCTCTGTCTTTTATCTTTTAATATTAAAAAAGACAATTGTGAGAAAAATGTAATTGTTGAAAATTAAGGAGTGTGACCGACTAAGTCTATTTTAAAAGTACCATGTATGACTCCACTCGCTCTCACTCACATTGCGATTCCTTTTCTAGAGAGATAAAGTAGAGAGAGGTATAGCAGCGTTTGAGCGTCTTTCTGCAACTTTCCAAAATTTCAGCTTTCCAGCTAGTGTAAAGGTCTGGCTTTCCTTTTTCTCTCTCTAATTCTCTTTCTTGATCTACTCTTCAAACTTTGAGAATTATTCGGTACTTAATGCACTTGCTAATTACTAACTTTTACTTTCTATTTTGGCTTAACTACGCTGCTTTTATGGAGTCAAGAGTCTTCGTCAATTTCCATTATTGAACGCCATTTTTTGCTTCTTACTTTACTTCAAATTTGGTAAACTTTAATGGGTTGTTTTCATGTTTTACTTAAATCCTTCTCAAGATGTTTGCTTTAAGTATGTATTTGTGGGCATTCTGGTGTTTAATTACCAGTGATTCATGGGTTTTTATGTGGTTTGTGGACTTAATTAGACGGATTTGGGAGTGAGTTTTGTTTTCTTTAATCTCTTATAAATTTACTCACTTGCATTTTGCAGATTGGAGGGTGTTTTGTATGTGGGAGATGCAGATAATAGTTACAGAGAAAGAGTAGATTAAAGAAAAAGGGCGTTGTTTTGGATCAATGGGTGGGAACAGATCCGTAGAAAATTGCTTGAATTTGAAGATTTTGGTGGGATTTATTTTCGTTTTCGCAATTCGATTTTCTTATGGAGTTACTAATCCTAATGATGGTAAGTCCGAATAAAGAAAGCTATTATGATGTTTGCTGGAAATAGGACGTGTTAAAAGAATATGATAGGGTAATTTCTAATTTCTTCGCATCATTTTTATATTAGCAGAGTAACGCAGGCCTCAACTCCTGGATCGTTTGACATATCAATCTTTCTGGATAGTTTAAAGATATATATTGACCTGTGAAATTTAAATAAAAATTCCACATTTTATAATATTTTCAACTTCTGTATAATTGCAATTTATGTTTTTAAAGTAACCGTACTGCACTTTTCTAGTTAGGTTGAGGAATCAGTTTCAACCACCTAGTGTAAGATAGCGTATTATATGCTTGCTATATCTATTTGTTTATAGTTGCTCCTTCCATATAAAAGATGCTTACATTTTTATGCACTGGTTTAGTTGCTGCACTAAATAACTTATATGTTGCGTTGGAATCACCTGCTCTACCGGGATGGGTTGCTTCTGGTGGAGACCCATGTGGTGAAGCTTGGCAAGGTGTCCAGTGTGATGGTGGTACAACCATAAGTTCAATGTACGAACCTTTCCTTGAATTGATTTCCTGTGGATGTTCCATTGCAATTTAATGCTAAAAATTATCTTTTTATAGAACACTCAATGGGGCTAATTTGGGCGGAGAATTGGGTGACAGCTTAGGAACATTTTCTTCTATCAAATCAATGTGAGTATACCTCTTTCAATCCTTATTGCATTGTACTTGAGTGCAAATGTACATGCATCGTCTGCACGAGTTTATCTTTTCACACTGATAATGGTAATTTTGCCATCATTTTGTGTCAGAGAACTAAGTAACAACCTTATTGGGGGTAGCATTCCGTCAGAGCTTCCTGCTACATTACAGAATTTGTACGTTCTATCATTTTCTTGAAGTTGAAAGTAACTGAAATATTATTGAGAAACAGTTGCATGCAGCAAGTACCTTGGCTCTTTCGCTTATTCAGATGCCTACTAAAGCGAGATTATGATGGTCTTTCTTTACCTTTGTCAGTTTTCTTTCAGATAACAAGTTTACCGGAAGTATACCTAGTTCTTTATCCTCTATTAGTCAACTATCAGCTCTGTAAGTTGTTGTATCCGCTATCTTGTACCCTGAGTGCCCCTTGACTATTTTTAGCATCATTGTGAACTACGTTCGGTGCTTGTTTCAGGTCTCTTAACAACAACGAATTAACTGGCGAAATTCCAGATTCATTTGAAGGCTTGACCGTTTTGGTCAATTTGTATGATCCCTTTTTAAAAAGAAAAAAAGCACATTTATTCGCACAATTAGATTATCATGTTGTCAACAACTTATGTGGGATTTTGTCTTTGTACAGGGATTTGTCTAGTAACAATTTGAGCGGGCAGTTGCCCCCTTCACTAAGAAATTTGTCATCACTTACTACACTGTAAGTAATTCAACTTATTTAGATTGGTCATGTTCATTTCGTCTATGTAAATGAAGCTGACTTCTTGATTTCCAGTCATTTGCAGAACAATCAGCTTTCTGGAGCTCTTGATGTTTTACAAGATCTTCCCTTAAGAGATTTGTACTCTCCTAGCCATAATCTATTCATGTGTCATTTCTATTTTCTGAATCATCCTCCATTAGTTTCCCTCTTTTTCTCTCTCTTAACTACAGAAATATAGAGAACAACCTGTTTTCTGGACCAATACCGGCAAAGTTGTTGAGCATACCCACTTTTAGGTGGGTGTCACTGTTTAAAAATTCTAATTAAATTTAAATCTTTTACTTTTGAATTTTGTCAGAAGCCATGTGGGCTTTATACGACTCATGGACTCTGTAGGCTATTTATGCACATTGCTTATTATATCTTTATCTTGTTGATCTGTGGGTTGCATATCAAACTGTGCTTTTAGTTGGCATGACTTATGGATTATATGCGTATATCTGTCGTATTTTTTTATGATTTCTTACCGACACCTAAGAAACTTTGAAGCTTGAAGTGATTTTAGAAAGCAACGAGGGTGTGTGTGTGTGTGTGTTGGGTGGGTTGGGGGGGGGGGGGGGGGGACAAGCACATCCTACACCATTGAAGCAATTAGAACAGAGCAGAGGAGCACATTTTATCTTCAATTTAAATACAAGCAAACTTCTTAGTGTAGTGTAGGCAGGGTTGTTTGTGATAGACCAAGATACTCTCCATAGCTATTGGCTTTAATAGGTCCTTGATATTATCTTGCATATATGAGTCACAGGTTTGTTATAGCATTGATTTGGAGCTTGTATTATTTCCATAATTGGGCTTGTAGTACTCTAAATATGTACTGCTTTACCAATGAATAAAAGTGTGCAATTCATGCTTCACCAAAGCTGTCGTTTATGGTGTCAGAGCACGTTTTTGTTTACTTTGGCTGCTAAGAAAGCATTCATGCCTACAGTTAACAATCAAACATAGATTACTGAGAACCCAAACTGCAAGGTTTTACTGATTTATAAAGGGATATATTTGATGCTTGCCATTTGATTGTTTTCTGTTGATGGGTTCGAGGAGTCATTTTCTTTGATTATGGAACTTCTTCAAGCTCGTATTAGTGATCCAGGGATACATGATTTCTGGTTCTTTTTATTTTTTGTTATTGTCCAATTTCTTCTGGGAATTGTATTTGATGCAAGATTTAACCTTGTGAAGTAGTTATTTTGTCTCTGTCACTATTCATCAATTTTTATGTTCCGGCTTCAGCTTACTCGACTATCAAAAAGTTTTAATTTGCTTTCTCTAGAAAGGATAGTGGCAATGTAATTAGATTAAACCATACATATCATTTGACTTCGCATATTATATAGGCATGCTTTTGAGGATGCTACCATCTTTGTTAATACATCTCATGATGGAAAGCCTATGTTTGTCTAAAATTATTACTTTTTAGGAGGAATAGTAGTAGGTCCCACGAAATGTGTGGATAATAAATGGGTAGTAGTCATGAATGTGCGGTTGAAGTTAATGTTTGTCATTTACTGAATAAGAAAAAAAATTATTAGTAACTTTTAGGAAACATGAATAGAGGCAAATTGTACTTTTTCTACTGCCATATTTCGTAAAAGAAAGGGAAAGGAAATATAGAGGAGAAAGAAATAGCAAAAGAGATAGAAAAGTGTTTTATTTTTAATTTAATGTGATACCTGTTTTTTGCATGTATACATTGGTTCAGGTTAGCCTTGTCCTTTTAGCACTTTACCTTCTTGTTAGTGCGGAATGAGGGTCACCAAGGCTTCTCCAAGCTCAGTATATTCCAGAACAATCAAAGCCTCAAACAAGCCGAGACCGCAAACCCGAACCAAAGAAGAACCCAAACCTCCGGTTGCTTTCACGAAACAGTAAAGGCAAGTCGTTCCTAGTTTTTAGCACAGGCAATGATTACCACACACTGTAGCTCCAATCCTATTGTCACTCCACATAATGACTCGCTAGTGCGGGAAATTAAATGAGATAAGCCAATTTACCAAAGCGGATGTCTGAAGGTCAGTAAAATCGAGAGATGTGAATCTGCTTTAGGGCCACCACTATTCGCTCTAAAAATTCAGCAAATGTACCAATGATAGCAAGCCGATCGTCCAGAGCAAAACCGTCCAAATTTTTCTATATAACCCGAAACACGAAATTAAAGATATTAGTACGTTTAGAAAATTCATACGAGAAACCTGTATGAGGAAAACTCTGCCAGAATCGCAGCCATGCACCACCGCTGCGGTCTCCATAGGCAAGAGCGCCTCCATCTGCTGAGTATGGGTATATGCTCTGTTTCTTCGGCTAGTGTATGTTTGTCTAGAATTGGCGATTACAGGTTCAGGACTTTGAAGGAATCGCGCGATCCAGCTTCGTTTGGGTTGATTTTAGCCGGACAAATCGCCAACCAAGCTCTGATACCAAATGTTAGTGTGGAATGAGGGATCGCCAAGGTTTCTCCGAGCTTAGTATACTCCAAAACAATCTAAACATCAAATAAGCGTAGGACCGCAAAATTGTACCAAAGAACCCAAAACTCCGGTTGCTTTGGATGCCCATTTAGAACACACAATGGGATGTTATTGCAACCACACATGCATATGAAATTGAAGGAGAAAAAAGGCACAGTGAAGGAGAGCACAAATCAAGGAGCGTTGCTTTCACCAAAGAGAAGAAACAATGCAATAACTTGCAGAGACAAGGCCAAGGAAGCAGCATATATAATGGCGTGATTAGGGTGTAAGAATGGGTCAAGCCCAATATGTGGTCAAGTGATACTAAGTGGGTAATATACCATAAGCCATCTAGGGAGTCGGGATATCGGCCATGAGCAACTCTAATAATAAAATTAGATTGCTTCAAATGGCCCAAATAGTAAGGTCGAGTTGTATCATTCTGAGGAGTTGACTTTTAGTTCGGTCAATTGGTCAATGCCGACTTAAAATTACACCGAGTTACATCATATTCCGGGAGGTCGTTTGACAATAATTTGCCTAACACTTCTCTTTCCCCAGTTTGGGAGGAGATGGGAAGTAGGCAGGCCGGCCTATGGCTATGTTACATCTCTCATTTGAACCCAAGCAACTACGTGATGTATATTGTATCCTTTTTCTATTTCACTGAATAAGTACGCAATGTTATTTGCATCTGCTCACTAAATTTAGTTTGTAACATACAGGCAAGCTGGGAATCCATTCAACATCAGTATTGCTCCATTACCTCCACCAGCTGCCACTATAACACGACCACCAGCGCCACCATTTTTCTTGGGACCTGGTACTGAACAAACACCACCAACTTCTGGACGCAGACCTGGAAAACAGGCTGATGGACCTTCTGCTACAAAGGAATCAAATTCTGTAAAGTCGAAAAGGTCTTCAAGGATAAAAAGGATAGTTTGGATATCCATTGGAGCAGTGTTGTTGTTCATAGTATTGGTATTAGCAATCATGCTTTTTGTGCCAAGATGTCTCGAAAAAAGGCGAGAAACTTACAGAACTCCAAAGCAGCATGAGATAGCTCCATTCACAAGCACCCGAGAGAATCCTAGAGATGGTGGTTCCTTGGTCCAACCTAGCAATGACAAAGAGAAAGGTAATTTGTATTATTTAGCTTTTTCTCTGTGCTTGGTAGATCATACAATTTATTTAGCATCCTTGTTTTCCATGTCCAATGGGTTGTATTAATTCTGTAAACAGCTCCAATAGTGGCAGTTGTGAGGCCAAATGAAGAGAATCAACAAAGAGCAGTGGGTTCGGTTCCCAAACCATGGAGTGAGCATGGGGTGAATAACAAAAAGATGAGTGGAGCACCTAAGCCGAATCATCATGAGATAGACATGAGTAGATTTGAAATAGATTTGACACCGCCTCCACCTCCTCCGCCACCTCCACCACCTCCTCCGCCACCAGTTCTACTGTCAGAGAAAGTTATTGTAAAGCCAATTGCAGCAGCTGAAGCAACTGCAACAGAATCTTTGACTAGACATCTTCCTGCAACCTCTGTGAAGGCTTACACAATTGCATCTCTTCAGCAATATACCAATAGCTTTTCAGAAGAAAATCTTATTGGGGGAGGAATGCTTGGTAATGTGTACAGGGCACAGCTTCCTGGTGGAAAGGTACGACTTCCGATAATTTATCGGGGCATGAACAATATGAATTTTATTTTCCTATAGTAGCTTTCTCTTTAGTTTCCGTATTTGTTCTTTTTAAATATCAGTTAATGCTCCGTTAGAAGCTATTTAATAGTCCAGCAGTTTTCTTAGCTGCAAAGAAATGCCAAGATTTCTTGTTCATGAATTGATTTCCCTGTGGATAGGTTTACCCACATGCACATTCCTCTTTCTGTCTGGCGAGCAATCTTTAACTCAGGGGCACCAGAAAGCTTGTATACACTGTTCTTACATCTGGTCTTTTTATTTTTATTTTTATATGTTTCTGTAGTTGCTCGCTGTCAAGAAATTGGACAAAAAAGTTGCCAACCAGCAGAAGGACGATCAGTTTCTTGAGCTGGTTAACAGTCTTGATAAAATTCGCCATGCTAATGTGGTTGAACTCATGGGCTACTGCGCAGAGCATGATCAAAGGCTTCTCATCTATGAGTATTGCAGTAATGGAACATTGCAGGATGCTCTAAATTCTGATGATGAATTTAAGAAGAATTTATCTTGGAATACCCGCATCAGAATGGCTCTTGGAGCTGCAAGGGCTTTAGCGTAAGTCAAATGAATACAACAGTTTCTTAGCAGCTTGTGGTTCTGTGTTCTCAACGTCTACATGTAAACAAAATTCGGTTGGATTTTGGTCAGCATGAGCGAATAAAATCTCCCTCCAGTAATTTTGCATTAAACGATGTTAGCTTCCCTCTCCATGAATGACAGTTATCTTCAGAGCATGTTTTTCTAGATGTCAAAATATAGTAATATTAAACACGACTAGCTTTTGAGAGAACAGATGTTAAACTGAATCAATCTCACTCTCATTAGTTCTATATTGAAGTTATAATAGCACTGTACTTCTGTTGATTCTCTTCCCTCCTCAACTCCTACTTGGTGGGTCTGTGAGTGTAGCTTGTAAAATGCTTTTATTATATTCTGATATATCCACTCATGGAGTATCAAATTGTGTTTTTATCATGAAGGTATCTGCATGAGGTCTGTGAACCACCTATTATCCATAGGAACTTCAAGTCCGCCAATGTTCTCCTTGATGATGAACTTGCTATTCGTGTCTCCGATTGTGGTTTGGCTCCTCTAATAGCATCGGGAACTGTGACTCAGGTAACCTGTAATTTTAGCATCTCAAGGAAATTTGTTCATCAAATATACTGATATTACCAAAGTTGAAAATGCTTTTAGAAAATTTCCAACTTAGGTTTAAGGTTTTGTGAGATACTTAATTGAACTGCATTAGCAAGTGAATTTGAGCCCAAAGATTAGCAAAATCTATTAGTATGAATAGCTCTTTGAAATGATAAAAACATTGTCTCATGCTGTGATTACCAGTCCATCAATTGAATGCTTTAATCCTCAAACGCAATCAACTTTGAAGTCAGTAACATTGGTGAGTACATCATGATGGATAATTGGAAACTATTTGTGGATAAGAGGCACAAATATGTAGAGATTTCCCATGAAAAATGTAAGCATGAAATATGTAATAGAGTTATAATCATTTAAGTAGCTATAATTTTATTTTTCTTTTGGGTAATTTCTGAACAAACTCCCCCCCTACCCCACCTTAAGACCCTTGAGGTGTGCAGGGAATTGTCAGTGAAACTAGAAGAGCATGTTTGGCTAAGCTTGAAATAAAAGTAGAAGCAGTTTTTTGAAAAGTAAAGATTTTTTTAAAAGAGCAATTTTTTAACTAAAATTTCCCTGAAAAGTTGAATTCTAATAGCTAGCTTAAACGTGTTTGTCAGAAAAAGTTACTTGTGAGAAACTTTTAAGATTAACCACACATGCTCCTTAGGTCTGGAATGTGGAACTTAGATCCTGGTCAAACATATCTGTAAATTTTGATGTTGATATAGAAGTGATTGTTTCGATTGATTTTTCAAAATTATGCTTCCCATTTTTCATCTTTTTCCAGAAGCATGAAGATTATCAAAATGATTGAAGAATCGTGTCAATGACAAAAAGGGAATCAAATAAAAATGGTTCAAACCTGACAAGCTATGTAAATGAGTGATGACATATTCCAGTTCAAAAGGTTTATTTGTTTACAAGAGGAACCTCCATCTGGTGGGTGCATATGTAAATTTTAAAAATTTAAAAATCACAAGATAAATGCCATTCACCGAACAGCCAGGAATACTTTATGGACATTACTTGAGGGCATGTTGTCTTGTTATGAATAGAAGGGTATATGTTATAGACAATCTTACTAATGGATGAAAATGTCACTGCATATAGTTTGAACTTTAGAAGGTCAGCATCGTCTATCCAACCTATAGAGACGCTGGTGAATGCCCCATTTTATCACAGGATTGGCATAGTAATTCTAGGCAATCCAATAAAATTTGACGTCTTGAACAGAGTGCATTAATTTCTGACATTACATTCTGCATAAATCATAATAGCCCAAGTCAAAAGGGTCCAAAAGAAAATGGTTATTAGCTAATTGAAAAAAACTCAGTTTTTTCCTTCCTACTTTTGATTTTCTTTAGGTTGTTGCTGTTAAATTTAATTTTGTGATTGCATTACCTGAAAGTACACTTCAATGACTGTTCCTCTTCGTTTCTCAGCTGTCAGGACTTTTCACAACATATGGTTATGGTGCTCCCGAATTTGAGTCGGGAATATATACTTCGAAGAGTGATGTTTACAGTTTTGGCGTGGTGATGTTGGAACTCTTAACTGGCAGAATGTCATATGACAGGTATTAAAATTGTTGAACAATCATTCTGAATTCTGGTCATATGTCACTGCTTCATTTTCTTCTAAATGTGATTAGGACACGGATTCGAGGGGAACATTATTTGGCCAGATGGGCAATCCCTCAGCTTCATGACATTGACTCCTTATCGAGGATGGTTGATCCTGCTCTCGATGGAAAATATCCTGTTAAATCAGTATCACACTTTGCTGACATTATATCCCGATGTGTTCAGGTGAGTTGAATTTACAGTTACCTTTCTTCTCTCTTTCACGACAGACATTTTGCTTACACTATGAGAATTTGCTGCGCAGACGGAGCCAGAATTCAGGCCATTGATGTCTGAAGTCGTGCAGGACCTCATCCAAATGATTCGAAGGGAATCTCCGAAGAGATCATGAGAGTAATTTTGACTCCACCCATATATAAAAACGTTTCATTAGTAACTAAGAATCAGCTCTCAAACTCCTGCATCAGCTTGAGATTACACTGAACCAAAAAAGCAAGCTGCGGAATTGATGCCTCAACTCTTAACATAACTTGGAAGTTCTCGTGTGAAGACCGCTTTCAAGAACAGATTTTACAGTAGTCAATTCACAAGATTCTCGATCATCTTGTCAATTAATCGGCGTCCTAATGTTCATTACAAAATTATTTGATAATTATTGATGTTTAGTAGTGAATCCAGTGTGAAAGTAGATGTAATACCCAGGACCACACTACCTATGTATTGATTTTATTTACAGATTGCAAGAAATAGATGGAGATCTGAGATCCAACTTAATTAATATTAGCCTGGCAATCGTGTGCGTGTGTATGAACTCTATAAATAATATATTTTGGTGGGAATATTTATGATTTTCATAAGAACAATTTTCTGGAGAAAGAGAGCAAGAAAACATGTTGATGGTGATTTTTTTTTTTTTTTTTTTATTCTCTCTTTCATGCCTGTTGATTTCTGCAGATATTCTTCAATGACTAATTTGTGAACGAAAATTCTTGACATTCCAAATAAGAATTGAAAAAATTATACAATAAAATCTCGATAATTTAATACCCGATAAATTAATTACTTCGATTAAATAATATTTTTTTGGTTAGTCCCGACTGGAGGATAACGTGCTAAATTAGCAACTTGATAAGGATTTAAGATGATACTATGAGGCATTCTTAAAATTTAAGAATGACTCAAATCATTATTTGTTTCTTCTTGAAATTGATGTCACATTAGACCTCGTCTCTAATTTTTTTTTATTTTAATTATTTAATTATTTATTTTTTTTGACATAGGAACACACAACCGTTATCCCGTGAGTGCACACTGAGTAAATATCGCTTCATATGCAGTAGACCGCAAACCACACAGGAGATATAAACCGCACTAGACAAGCCGGGTGCGACAAGCTCGACCGAAAAAGTGTTGACAGGGGATTCGAACTCTTGACCTTAGATCTCCGCGTTCACCCCTGAAGGGTAAACTCATTTCTAACTTTTCTTAACATACTAATAAGTTCGGGTGCATTTTTTTATACTAAAAAATTATTCCTATGTCATCAGCGTTCTAAAAGCTTCTTTCTGTGAAACTAGCTCCATAATAAAACTATAATCTTTAACTTCACCATCTCGATCATTTCTCACGATACTCAATTAGCCCATCGATCAACCTCTCTAAGAATATTGATAAATCAAGAAAATATTAATTTATCAATTAAATAATATCTCGATTAATTTTGATAAATTTTCAAGATCTCAAGCATATTAATTTGTCTGGGTTTCAATGTAGTTTTTTTTTTTTGTCTCACAAGACAAGGATGGTTGATTAGTAGCATTGGATATAAATTGTAGATTACATTAGGACAATTGATTATATTTTGAATAGAATCAAAAACTGTTTGTGACATGGGGATGAAAATCACACAAAATGGCTAATGTTACTATTTTAATGAATAATGCTATGTAACAACTCTAGTGCTAAACATTAACTTAGGTGGCATGAAAGTATTATCTTAAAAGTAGGAAAACGAGTCATTTAAATGTCTTATCACTTGCAGCCACCTAGACTGATGTTACAACACTAGTTGTTTTATATAGTATATTTCCCGACAAAATAATGCTGAGACCACTGACCGTGGTGACCTCCCCATTGTGGTGAGAATCCTGTAGGTCTTGGCAACAAAGGTCCAAGAATATATGAATCGATCGGCCATTCCATCGATATCGTAGACCCTACCGAATTAGCTCCCGACCCCAAAGAATAATCTACAGTTGAGTCACCCCTTAGCTGAACGATTCATAAAGACTCATCCCCGATGTAATACTTCCCTTTTAGAAACCCTTCCCACCAAAGAATCAGTGTCGTAACGACCGCCAAGCCTCTGCTTGGCCACCTAAGCTTTGTTAAAGAGTTCAAGGTCGCGAAAACCCAAGCCAACCGACTACTTGGGCGGGCCTGTAGATATTCCAATATGTCCAGTTTATCTTGCAAGGCAGCAAGAAGTAGCATGTTTACCCTACGAGAATTGTTGGATTATTGCTCGAATGTCCAGTCATAACGAAAGAGGCAGTAGAAACAGACTCATTATGTACACAAGGATAGCCTGATGTTAGGAATATTGGGCCTAACTCCACCTAATAAAACCGGCTTATTATGGGAGGATTGCCCTCACCTTATTAAGTGGATCATTCCAAAGCAATGTGTGATTCTAATAAAA
>CAIGRO010013586.1:0-11916 GCA_903798355.1 Fraxinus baroniana
TTAAAATTTGATTTTTGAACTTTGATCTTGAAAAGTATGGTTTTTTGTAATTTCCACTAGTTAGTTGAAATCTACTGATGGCCAACAATACGATCCATTATGTTCAAATCTCGCATCATTTGATGTTGGGAGGAACGATTCAATCTTGCAATAGATGTCGTAAAGCATTGCAATAAAATCCAAGACACACTGTGTTGGCGTTGTACCAATAGTTGAAATTATGCATTTAGCTACGATGATTATAAAGTACTTACACATGACATTAATATTGATAATATAAATGCTACTTTTGTTTTATTTTTTGAAAATGTTAGTTAAGTGTTAATTACTTAATTATAAGAATCGTACCTGAATTTTTTTTCGCTTTCTTGGCATCCTACGATTGACATATATTTAAAAAATAAGACAATTTTTCCACCGCCAATAGTGATCTGTCAACACGGTGAGCAATTTTTAATATGTACAAGAATTATGTTATTTGTACTTGTTGGGTTACCCTTTGGGTTACCCGACCCAACCACCCCCCTTCACAATGTGGGGGGCCCGAGGTGAATAAAATAATCACCCCCCCCCCCCCCCCCCATTGTGAGGGGAAAGCGTAAGCTCGAGTAAAGTTACATGTAATCCNCAAAGGGTACATGTAGCATAACTCTCTGTACAAATGGCAAAGCTCTAATTACACATTGCGATATAATGATTTATTGTATTTTTTTCTATTAATTCAAATTACTAATTGCATATCATATTACAAATAATTTTTTTTTTTTATTTTCGTACGATTATAGACTCCGTTTATGTGCATTGAAGATCATAACCTCACAAGAATCAAATACGGTGACAAATGGGATTAAAAAAAAAAATAGTACAAGAATCAGTAAATCAGTGTCGCTCAAGTACTTTTCTAGACTTAATTTGTGTTCGTAAAGTAATAACTTTTACATCTATATTCAAGACAAAATAATGTTAAGCTGCCGTTTCTTCAACTAAAAAATTGAATTAAAATTGAAATCAAAGTCAACATTTAAATTTAACTATTTATTTCATAGGACCCACAACAGTCAATCCCAACCCCAGCCATGGTACATGAACGGGTTTAGCGACAAAATTTAAAAGAGGGGCTCGTGTCATTTTTTCATTTGACGGTTGGGAAAAAAAAAAAACAAAAAAAAAAAAAGCAGCTAGACCAAACCTGTCAATTTCCCCTGTTTGAGTAGCTTTACTCAACCCAATAACCTAATTAGTTTCCCTACACTGCTGGACCACTAATATTACAAAACAAAATATATTAGTCATGTTTCCTCGTTTTGTCTGATTTTTCTTCATTTAACTCTTTAAACACAGGACAGTATGCATGGTCGTGGATAATATTAATAAGAACACAAGTATTAGCAGCCAAGAACAATAAACTTGCCATCCATAGCTGAATGAAAACATTCTTGCCTCGAAATTCCAGCAAATAACCCCACATTAACCAATGAGTTTGAGCTCCCATCCACAAAAAGATGCAGGATATGCCTTTCCACTTTAGCTTCATGTTGCTCCACGGTAGTATTAGAGGCAATAGGCAGAGGAACCAAACAAAGTACTGTGCAGTTATTACCTGTAATAAGATTAAGCAGAATACGATGCAATTCATGTTAGTACTCGGAGAGGGTAAAAATAAGATAAGGTTATATGTTTTTATATACCTTGTTGAATGCTACAAATGTTAGCGTTTGCACAAAGAAACAGAATGGCAAGTCATATGCAAAGCGGAAGATGAGAGCTAGCTGCACAATGAACTGAGGCAGAAAGGAGATGAGCTTCTCCAGACTTGAGAACTCTAGTTCATAGTGGAGATATATGTGGTAAAAGTATATTGAAAAGTTGTGTCTTGGGTCTGTACGAGTGAGATGGTATAGCAGCGCCTCGTCCAAGAAAGCCCATCCATAAAAGTAGAAACACAATCCAGTTAAGATGAAGAAGGTAGATCCAGAAACAAGCCCAAACACAAGTCTCCTCCAAGTAAAAATGCTTGTCAAAAAGACCCGAATATATTGTAAATCAGTAAATCTCAATTTGCTTGAGCCATGGAGTGACTTCAATTTTCTAGAGCTCCAGTCCACAAGGGCAGGCTTTTTACCGGGCTGGAAGTGAAGAGGACGAAGAACTAAGATTATGGGCAGTGCATAAATTATAGGATATATTCTCAGATGAACAACAAGCCCATACCAAAATGCAGCTTGCACCAGCTGGCCTGCATCCAAGACAATGGAGACAAATAAAAATGTCAATTTTTTAATCGAATTCACATAGGAAATGGTCAAAAAGAAAAAGAAAAAATGAATTGGAAACTAAATTTTTTCCTTGAAGTGAAGGTGCATGCCCAAGCCAATAAAATGCAGGTGATAGACTGATAGTTATGCATCAGTGAAATCCCAAGCCATAAAATGCAGATCCTTCTCTCTAATCCCTCACATTATCCGATTTTCAAGTTATATGGCATATGAAGATTGAAGCTTTATACGCTACTTTAGAGTTCATGTACTTCTATCTTTGTTTCCGTATATTTGTTATTATGTTTTTCATATTTACCTTTATAATTCCATGCATGAAGATTGATGCAGTATACCGTGCACTAATTGGGTGCTGCCAGTCGCATGTGCTCCAATGAAATATTTTTCACATGATAGAGAAATGCAGAATAAGAGTTTGAAAGCAGAAAATGGTTTGAATGTAATCGCATGTAAGTATTTAAAGTGTAGGACAAGATGCATAAAAATCATTCCTACAATAGCAGAGAAAAACTGAAATTCAGGGCTGGCTTTGTAGGAATTTCAACAACTGGAAAGTTCACAAAGCAGACACATTTTGGGGTTACCTACATGTAAAGCATAATATTCAGACAAAACTCGTAATTTGTTCCATTTCTTTTCTCCTTTTAGAGGTTCTTATGCATTCAATGCATGACCTTTCTTTGATTTCAGTAATTTAATGAAACTGCCAATTCAACTGTTAATGGTACCTTCAAATATCTACAGATATTCTGCTTTTTCACATCAGTACAAGTTCCTATCAAATAACTTTTCCGTCTGGCATTGCTAAATTTACTTGATACGCATACTACAGAAACAGATATCTAGATCAACATGCGAGCAATTATAAGAAAGATTCTACTAATGAGTAAATTAAAATCGATAGAAATTGTACCGTTCATCAGACGCAAAATGATCCACAGAATCACGGCACAGACAATGGGCTCGCAATTCCCACGGGTGCCAATGGTGAAGGTGAAAGGATTAAAAAGCCATACCATCATAGAGGAAGTGCATAGTTTCTCAGGCACCCCTCGCAGCTTCAAAATGGCATGTATAAACAATCCTACAAGTAGATCTATCACTTGAATTCAGTTTAAAACTATTATTATTTGATTGCCAACATGTATGGTACAGTTCAATGCAGTTGAACAGAATGTTAAAGGCAAGTATAAAACTTACATGTAATATAATAGACACATATATAAATACTGGTAAAGACAAAAAGATCCCCTGGAGTGAGAAAGAGATGCCCTAACATAGCCCAAAGCAGAAATTCCATTGAGAATTTTGTTTCTTTGCACAAGAGAAGCTACCTACATGATATAAAAGTGCAGAGCTAATGTCCTAAAGCTAACTCCATGTTATTCTCTTTCTGTCCCTTTAAATGAAAACTATGAAAGAGATTCTATATCAGTTTGATCTAGTTCAAACTTTTGTGCACAGACTAAAGGTCAAAAAACAACAGTACTTGGAGCAAATATTAGTATTACTACAAGCTAAAAGTAATTCCAAGAATCCAGAAAGGCAGAAACTACTCATAATAAAAGCAGTACTTCTATTATTCGAGTACAGGTGCAACTGCATCACTTTTAGTCACCAATATTTTCCTCAGCTCCAGAAGAGAATAAAACTAATATTAACGATATAGGACTCAACAGATATTAACTCCAGAGTTTACCATTTCCTCTGACTGATCAAGAGATGATGAACACATGAAACTGAAGAATTCAAAGTTAATAATTGAGTACAAAGTATACTCTCCTTCTCCTTTCAACTAATGTTTTCAGTTCATTAAAGCTCAAAAAATAATTTATATATACCCAGTTCTAATCAGTGAACTAGTACCCAGTTCTTTCTCCACTTCAAAATTGCTGCACTTTGTTAATTAAGAAACAGGGTATACCTGAGGCCGAGAAGAGAAATTTTCCCCACAGGTGATGAAGAAATGAATTTGGCACGAGAAAAGCAGCAATCAGTGGTGAATACCGATACGTTGATCTTTCATAAGGTGATTTTCCAGATGCCATTAAGGCTGCAGCATCAGAAAAGACAAGATAGTCGACATCCGTGTACCTGACCTCCATATGAGTGTCTTGCCACTCCCCATACAATATTAAGAAGACTCGAAGAATTGCTGAGAAAATAAGAAGAAATCGAAAATTTATTTTGGCCATTGCCAATATTTTGAAACCCTTAACAAACACCTTGGGTCACAGACAATGAAGTTGCTGTTCTAAATGCTGAATGGGTCCAGCAAAATTAACATAATCCATATGCCATGCTGACCAGATAAATACCTCAACAGCTGCAAAAGAATTAAGTCCAAATGGCCTTATAAGTATGTAAAGTCAGGATGAAAAGAAATGGCAGAGAAACTATTGCAAAATGAGGTACATCTCTAACAGCACTTTCTTCAATTTCTTTACATGCTCTAGGTTAATTAATTTTTTAACATTATTAAACTTTAAAAAATATATATATATATTATCCAGCCATGGTAGGAAATGAGTTTCACCAAAAGAGAGAGGCCTTATTGGCAATTTCATGCACAGGAAACAATTCAAAAGAATTGAGTAGCCAAGTAAACATCAAATAACAGAATCTCAGATAAGCAAATTGTCCAATTCAACAAGCAACACCAAGCCAGCATGTGCATTGGTTTACCCCAATCCACTTTATTAGGATATTTTGTCTTCTGATTCATATTTTCAAACGCCCAAACGATGCCCAATGTGTTACAAAATAATCAATATTTGGTTTGCATTTGATTCATCTTCTTGACCTTTTTCATCCCATCATGGCTAATATAATCAAAGACACTTCCACCAACACTACCACCCCTATAGCCACTACACCATCTCAACTTCAAAATGTCCAACAATGCCAATTCGGCAGAGCCATATATGACCACAAAGATAAATTTTAGTTCATACCAGCAGAAGAAAAAAAATTAGGATATTTGGTTCATAACTTGTATAAAAATGGGAAAAACTGCAATTTTTGGCTTAAATGTTTTCTCTTTTGGCTTCTTGAGTCCCATCAATGTTTTGACCAAGTGAGATAATCTTGAATTTACAATTCAGCAAAATCGTGTGAACAACACAAAAAAAAACTTTTACAGAGAGAAAAGAAAAGGTTATAGAGATCCTAAAGGTACACAAGAAGTTGCCAGCACAAAAAAAGGAAAATTTCAAGAAGCCAAAGCACAATGAGGTTTGTGGTAAGGTACATGGAAGGTAGTTCTGAAAAGCTTCTATTGGGGGTTAGTATGTTTCTTCTACAATAACTTTGAGCTTGGCGTACGTGTTAATGGGTATGGAAAAATATAGCTTTAAAGTGGTCAAAACTCCCGTAAAAATAAATAAATAAAAACTTATCACTGCCTTAATAATGCTAGAAAAGACAAATGCATGCTTAATGTGTTCTCAATCACTTTTAAGCACACTACTTGGTATAGTCTCAAAAACTGTGTAATGTGGTCTCTAGAATTGCTAGAAATGTTAATAAGCAAATTTTGACACGGTGTCAAGGAATACTTAAAATCGTTTCATGTATTGGTCTGAACACAACTTGTTCAGTTTGGGACCAACAAATAACGCTTTCGAGTCTCAACTCTCTGAACCATCTAGGCGCCTAGCTATGTGGGGAAGAAAGCTCAGCACTTTAAGCGACATTGGCTCCATTCTACGTCATTTACATTTTATATGTGTGTAGGAGATTAGCAAGACCCCTTCTCCATCATACATTGAGATGGTTGCCATCTAAACCTCCCTGGTATGGACAAACTCCTTATGGCATCCAAGAAGAGTGTGTCATCTCATCATCACAGTCCTCTGCCGGGACAATCTCTTTTTATTTATTTCCTATCTTTTGCTTCAACACTCAGTTATTAACATCTAGTTGTTCTGTCCATTCGCATTGAACACTAATCATGGTTTGAAAAACCCAATTGAAACCCGCCTTAAGGCTTGTGAGGCGCGCAAAAAGGCCTGAAGACGCTGATTTTTAGATGGTTTTAAGAGGCGTACACCTCACAGCACAGCCTCAAGGCTTTTGGCCCACAAAAAATAAAAAATCTGATAGACCCTTTTGATAATAGCTCACTGCACACTAAAATATTAAAGAATTATTTCTAATAGACCCAATTTGGGAGTACTCCACATTGCCTCTACCAACAAAAATAATAGTTGCTTTATAAGTTTTTCTTTTATTTGTTTGCAGACGTTAAACTGTTCAATTAAGAATTTGAAGACCGTTTATGATGTAGTTTGTAATGTATTATGCTATTATTTTGCATCTAGAAAAATAGACCTTCAAGAGATTAAGAATTGTGACTAAATCCATCTAAGGCAGGTACTGTGGATCTAAAACGAGTATTCACTGATCGAAGCAATCGATGTGATAGAAACTTCTCCCGGTTGAAATCGCCTGTCAACCAAGCAATTTAGTATAATACTGCCCATGCCATTATATATGACTTCTGAGCAGACAATTTTAAATTAACAGAGAAAACACATAAGTACACATAAACGTCTTGCCTTTGATTGATTATTGTTGAGTATTTGGAAAACCATTCACGAAAATTTCTCCAAGAAGCATTGCAGCAAAGACGAGAAGCCAAATCTAACCTGGGTACAACACAAGGGCGACGAAGAGAATGCGAATTAAAGATTTGGGCTACATCATAGGCTACTGTGATGAATGAGAGGGAGGAGCGTATTGTAACCGAGAAATGGGTTTTAGCATGTATGGGATTTGGGAAGTGTTTACAAAGTTTTTGTTTTTTGGGCTAGTTAAATGTAAATTGTAGCATGTACGGGAAGTGTTTACAAAGTTTTTTTTTTTTTTTGTCTAGTTAAATGTAAATTGTATTGATAAAAAAATTATGTACTAGTACTCCGAAGATACACATGCAAAACTACAAAAAAATAATAATAATGTACAAACGAAAAATTTATTAGATTCGAAACTAGTGACTCATAATGGGTTAAACATGAGGATACAAGGTAAACATTACCTTATATACATATGTTTTAATCCTTCTAACAATGATGTTCGGTGTGACCGAAGATCCTCAAAGATTATCCTATTACGTGCTGTTCATGGTAAAACAGTGCAAGCAAGAGCTATCTTCTTAGCTTTGCTTTGCCATGAGTGCCTCGAGTTTCATTCTTAATCCATTTCAAAGAGCTAGCGATAGTGGACATAGCTCGTCGAATGCCCAGCCAATCTTTGATTTGCATCCACACATTTGAACTTATAGTGCATTCAAAGAACAAGTGTTGAACATATTCGGTTGAAGTGCCACAGAGCAAACAGTTTCTATTAATGTCCATATGCTGTAATTTATTCTTGGTTAGTAGCTTACACTTGGCTCCTAACCAAAGGATAAAGGAGTGCTTCGGTGTGATACATGTATTCCAAACAAACGTTGCCCAGACTGTCTTCATTCCTTTCAACCTGAAGTAGCTATAGGCAAGTGAAATACAGACGTTCCCTCCTTGTGTCCAACTTTAAATCTTCTACACGGCCATATGAGTGGACTCCTCCACATAAGTAAGCAAATCTATATGAAGGAGTCTCTTGAACAATTGCGAGTCTTCTTTCTTGGGTAATCTATTCCCAACGGATGCATCTCTAAGGTAGATGTGATGATCCATCGAGCCCAAAATGTATCCTTTTTTTTGTGAACATTCCTTAGGGATTTAGTAAGGAGCACTGTGTTCCAATACCTAATATCCCTGAAGCCCAAGCGTCCTTCATTCTTCGACAGGCAAGTACCTTTTAATGCAACCATTGGCTTCTTTGATCGCACAAGAAATTCCTACATAGCCGATATGTCCGTGACATGAGCTGGGATGGGAAAAATGGATAGCCAAAAGCATTCCACCCCTTGCAAAATGGCCCTAATCAGTTCGGTCCTTCCAGCATCAGATAAAGAGGAGGTTGTCCATGTACTAATATAGGTAGCAATCTTCTCTAAAAAGGGGTTGAAGTAGTTAACCTTTAATATTCCCGAGGTAAGTGAAATACCTAAATTAGCACCTTTAGGAATGTTCGTTGCCTCAAGAATTTCATCCAATTCCGGGCTAAAGATACCAGTCGTGTATAGACTTGATTTGTCTGCATTTATCTTTAGCCCCGAAAATGTCCCGAAACTTGGCTAAGCATTCCATCAATATTCGAACCGAAATAATATCGCCTCTCGAAAGTAGTATCACAGAGTCGTACCCCTTCTTCAAATCAATTTCGATAAGGCATCTAGATGATACACGTTTCCTGTTGTATTGAATTAATAGCTCTTGTGCGGTGGATGTTCTCGATCATGCTCCCACTCAACAAATGCAGCTTGTGCCTGATTCACTATAGATTCAAGAATGGGCGATAATCTAGAAGGTAGGATTTTAGTGATTACCTTGAAAGTAATGTTACAGGAAGCAATAGATGGTAGTCCCCAACTGTCAGAGTGTGGCAAGATTTCGGCACCAAGGCAATAACCACGTGGTTGATCTACTTTAGAAGTGTGTTGGCCGAAAAGAATTCCCCGATGGCACCACAAAAGTCATCCCCAACAATGTCACATGCCTTCTTGAAGAAACAAGAAGTAAATCCATCTGAACTCGGAGATTTATCATCTCTAATGTTGAATAAGGCGACTTTAATCTCATTTGTAGTGATATCCATGGTAAGAAATCTAGCTTGGTCCGGAGAAAGTAAGGGCCTGTTATCGAAAATACTTGAATCGATTTGCCCATGGTTAGCATCCGTACCTAGAAGTTTGTCATAGAAATCTATAAATACTTTGGCAGCTTCTCCTTGGATGGTGGTTGTGTGCTTGTCATCCTTACAAACTGCTGCAATAAAATTCCCCTTGGCATTTCTTTTGACGATAGCATGGAAGAATTTTGTACATCTATCGCTACTCTTGAGATTATCATTTAGCCTGTTGATAGAAAAAACTCTTTTCCGCTTGACAATGTGAGTTTCTTTTCTCAACCTATTAGAATAACTTTGAAGCACAATGTTACCAGGTTGATCATGAGCAGCCTGCTGGGCAGCTTTAAGATCCAGACTTGCTTTCTCTGCTCCAGTAGAAATGTGGGTGAAGTGTTTGGCATGAAGCTGCTTAAGTGCTCCTTTAAGTCGATGCATTTATTCTTTTTCTTGATGGATGATTCTTCTTTCTTATTAATTACTACTACATGAGGAAAGCGGGGAACTTGTCACATTTTAAAATATCTTTTATTATAATTTATGTAATGACTTTCTCAATTCCTCAATCATCGTATTTTCCAACAAATTATAGTATTTTTGCGCCCGGAGAATAAATTGAGTGAGTTAAAAAGTAAAAATTATACTATAATATTGGAATTGGCGTAATTGGTCCCAAACATTTTATGATCCTACGAATTTGGCCCAAACATTTAAATTTTGGCATCAACCCTCCCAGACATTTGCATTTTATCACAATTTGTCACTTTAGATATACTGTGTCCAAATTGACATTAAGTTTTGTGCATGGAATGCAATTGCAGGGAGTATTAGAAGATTCAATGGGGTTGGCATTTGATTTAGGTGTTTTTATTTTTCTCACGAGCTTTGGCCATTGAAAATACTCGTGTTTCACCATTTTATCCTTGAGATCGATGTTGGAACAAGCAAAGAGAAGATGATTAAATACGAGTAATTTCTTTAGATGTTCATCCACTTTTTCTCTGGAAGTCTACTTCTACACGATTTTTCTACTCTCTACACCGTTGCTCAAAATCTCACCTTGGCTTATAAATTAGTTATGGATCCTAATCCAGCAATTTTTTTATAACATCCAACAATCGTACATTGTCTGAAGATGGAAAATAGAACTGATTTATAAGTGAAATGACCATTCTCAGTTGGTAGGAGGCATTATTTTTAAAAGACATAGCAAAGTCGTGGGAGTTTTCACTCCGCATTACAGTGTGGAGCCACATCGTGCAGAGTGATACTCCACGCAGTGCGGAGATTTTACTCTGCACTGTACGGACACTCCGTGCAGTGCCGAGATATCACTCCACACCGTACAGATGCGGAGTGTTCTTTCCGTGTGTAGAGCGAATACTCAGTGTCGGAGTTTGGTGCGAACACCACTGTCCACATGTTTACGAACTCAATGTCCGCATAGTTTTAGTATCATGGATGTCGGTTTTGGATTTATTGGTCAAACTACAAATTTGGATAATTCTTGTAATGAGATAAAATTGACAGGCTAAAGCTCACTCTATTGCATGACTTTCAAGTTATGGATGGATTTATTTAAGCATATTAGTTTTTATTTCGACGATGAGTACTATGGAAATTAGATTGTGTCAAAACAGTGCCTCACGGCAACGTGAAGAGAATAAATTCAACTGCATCAGACACTCCAATTCCTTCAACTGGAGTGGGAGGTTTGCGGCTCTTTGGTATACGTTCATCTTGCGTCTTGTCGTAGATACCTTCAAAACGCCCAACACTTCGTAGAATATGTCTTCCCGTTTTTCTCATAACTTTTTCCCAATCCTATTCCATCTACGATTGATCGTGACCCCAGCTTTGCCGTGGTTGGCCACTGCCTCAGGCTGTAGCATAGGGAAGGATGTTAAATTTATTCATACATCCGAATCAATTTACGACTTCAAAAGTAGCTGAACTTAGATTTAGAAGATTCGTCGGTTGTTTAAATTCATGAACTTCAATAGCTAATCCAAATCAAATTACTATTCTTATGAAANAGCTGAACTTAGATTTAGAAGATTCGTCGGTTGTTTAAATTCATGAACTTCAATAGCTAATCCAAATCAAATTACTATTCTTATGAAATCAGTAACTTCCAATCGAGATACCTAATCAATTAACACTTTAAGCATAAATGAAAAATAAAGCAGATCAGCTCACATCGTCGTAGGCTGTTAAATTCATTCATATATCTAAATCAATTTACGACTTCGAAAGTAACTTAACTTAGATTTAGAAGATTCCTCGGTTGTTTAAATTCATTGACTTCAATAGTTGATCCAAATCAAATTACTATTCTTATGAAATCAGTAACTTCCAGTTGAGATATCTAATCAATTGACACTTGAAGAAAAATAAAGCAGATCAACCCACATCGTCATTGCTGTTAAATTCATTCGTATATCCAAATTAATTTACAACTTCGAAAGTAGCTGAACTTAGATTTAGAAGATTCCTTGACTGTTTTAATTCATTAAATTCAATGGCTGATCCAAATCAAATTACTATTCTTATGAAATCAGTAACTTCCGACCGAAAACGAAAAATAATTAACAATCGATTTACCCGTTGAAACAACAGTCTAGGATGTCGATTTTTTGCTTTATTGGTCAAACTACAAAATTGGATAATTCTTATAATGAACAATAAAATTGACAGGCTGTGGCTCATTCTACTACGTGACTTTCAAGTTATGGATGGATTTATTTAAGCATATTAGTTTTTATTTCGATGATGAATACTATGAAAACTAGATTGTGTCAAAACAGTGTCTCATGGCAACGTGAGAACAATAAACTCAACTGCATCAGACACTCCAATTTCTTCAACTGGAGACTGGAGTGCGGGGGTGGGGGGGGGGGGGGGG
>CAIGRO010013590.1:0-14999 GCA_903798355.1 Fraxinus baroniana
AGGGCTTGGGTTTCTAGATTTTGCCTCTATTTATTGAGTCAATTTTTGACCATTTTCTCACTTTCGATGGCTTCTTCTTCAAGAAAGGGGATATCTAGGGGGTCTTCTGGAGTAGACATGGCCATTATTTGTGTGGAGGTTGGGATCCCCTAAGTTATTCCCATTGAGAGGATTATGGAGGCGATGGGGGGACCCCATAGTGCGTGGATGATGTGGGAAGGGCCCATAGATTATAACATTAGGTGGGGAGCCTCCTTGTAGCCCACAGATATAAAAGAACATTAGCTTGAGAGGTATAGGAAGTTATATAGGATCCCAGATGACATCGAACTGTTGTTGCCGACCCAAGAGGAGAGAGCATGTTGTCCCCGACAAGGCTATGTGGCAGTGAGAGAGGCGATACCGACGGGGGGTTAAGGCTACCCCTACATGTTCTTTAGGTTCATCCTTAGGCATTACAACATTGCCCCTACTCAACTAGTCCCCAATGCCTCGAGCCTCTAGAGGGGGGTCGACTGTAAGGGATGGTACTGTATCAATCCCTGGGGATCACATTCTCCCGACGTCTGGGGGACCCCAACCTCCATTAAAAATTGGAAATCATCTTGGTTTTGGGTTTGGGGTCGCGGCAGACTATGGAAGGGGATGTGGTCCCAGAGATACCAGTACCAACCCAATATCACGAGTACAATGAGTCGAGTTCTTTTTGTTTCTTATTTCAATTAACTTATTTCGTACCTGCTTGGGCTAACGCTTGGTTTGCACAGCTGCAGTTGAATGATTTCGGCTCGAGCCACCTGAGTGGAACGTAGTAAAGGCAATCTACGGATTCCCTATTGACCAGAGAAGCTTTAAGAACCTGATTGCTAAGAGAAGATTCTTCGTCACTCATGCCTTGATGGCATTCAAAGGTAACATTATCGATTCGACTCTTACTCTTTGCACTTCCATTATCACGGTTCGTCTAATCTTCTGCGGTACCCTTTCCAGGTCAGTACGATAATAAGGAAACGTAAAGCCCACTTTGTTTGACTTGAGGAGCCTCGGAGAGGCCTAGAGAAAGAAGCCTTTAACTAAAGGCTCGTCTTCCTACAAGAATCAGAGGGATGAGCTGGCCCGCTTGTCCAAGACAAATCCACTGCCTCTTCCTTCCAAGGCCAATAAGAAAGAGAAAGAAGAGGGGCAAACAGAGGATGAGGTATCT
Organism: Fraxinus baroniana; assembly: GCA_903798355.1. Taxonomy (NCBI): domain Eukaryota; kingdom Viridiplantae; phylum Streptophyta; class Magnoliopsida; order Lamiales; family Oleaceae; genus Fraxinus; species Fraxinus baroniana. Next base: position 1,205 of record CAIGRO010013590.1, read on the forward strand.
GTGGATAAGCTCCCTAAGAGAAGATTAGTTATTTCTAAAATCGTTGGTCCCCCCACCTCCACCTCTACCTCCACCTCCACCTCCACCCAAACACTAAAATACTCTGGGAGAATCGCTGAAGAGGCCTACAGTGGTTGAGCCTATTTCTTCATTTCAAGCAATGGAGGGTGAAGAGGTGATAGATGAAGGGGCTTCCCTTTAGAGAAAGAAGAAAAAGAGACCCATCGACTCGAACATTCCGAGTGAAGGGAAGGCCCAAAACTTGGAAAGGCGAACTGAGAAAATTACCTCGACGGTTTTGGAGATGCTTTCGATAGAGGCCCAAGAGATAGAGAGCCTGAGCCATAAGTATTGGATGGATAAATACTCCACCTATGCTGAGTCATGTGACATAGCAGACTTGATGGTGGTCGGTCTTGCTATGCAGGCTCGTTCCCAAAACTTCTTCGTTACTGCCCAAATAGAGGCGAGGCGGATGCAGAAGGTTGTTAATTACTACTCTCAGCGAGCTTAAAACGCGGAGTTTTCCGTCATTAAGCCCAATCCCGAGGCCTCTATTACCAAAAAGGCTGCTGAAGCTTCCAAGCTAAAGCTCACAGAGGCAGCGTTCAAGGTGGAGGCACTTTCTAAAGAGAACAAAGAACTGAAGGATGAGATCCAACTTTGTCGGGCCGATATTAATGCCTTGAAGAAGCGTGTCGAAAATTCAAACAATCTTTAGAAGATCTATTCATCAGCCCTGGAGGAGGCTAACAAAGAGAAAGGAAAGTTGAAGGCTCATGTTGACGAGTTACAAGCTGAGGCTTTGACCTTTGATGAAAGATTGAAGAGGGCTGAGGATGCAGCGGTTCATAACTATGGAGCCCATTTCCATGAAACCGTGGAATATGATGGACTGGAAATTCATTGGCGGAGGGTCGCATATGAGGAGCTTTTTGCCAGATTGACTGATGTGCATCCTCAACTAGATTTATCTCTCCTGAAGGATGAGTTCTTGTCGGTAGAGCCTTCGACCCATGTGATCGAAGGTGACATGGCGGCAGCTTCCAATGCTTTAGAAGGGTCCCTAAGAGAGGGGGTAGTGCGTGTGGATTAGATTTCTTGTATTAATTAGCCTTTCCTTTGTAAAGTTTATTGTTTGAAATGCAATTGATTCCCCCATGATTCAAAGTTGTTGGTGCTTCCTTTGCAATATATGCCTGCAACAATAGTAGTTGACGACCCGCAATGAAATAGATTGGATGTTTTGCCATGATAATCGTCGTGGTTGTTTCTTGGGCTCGTCTTATTCGTGCGTTGTTTAATAATTTACCTCATTCATAATTAATAATTTGGGAGATGCGGGCTCGCCATACTTTTACCTTTGATGGAGAAATATGAGCCTGTCATAATTGATAATTTATGAACTTGAAATAGTTAATAATTTGATGGAGATATGGGCTCACCATATATTAACCGTTTGACAGAGGCGTATGAACTGATCATACTTAGCCAATAATTTATTAACTTGTCATAATTGATAATTTGATGGAGATATGGGCTCGCTATATATTAACCGTTTGACGGAGGCGTATGAACTGATCATACTTAGTCAATAATTTATGAACTTGTCATAATTGATAAATTGATGGAGATATGGGCTCGCCATATATTAATCGTTTGACGGAGGCATATGGACTGATCATACTTAGCCGATAATTTATGAACTTGTCATAATTGATAATTTGATGGAGATATGGGCAAAATAAGAGACTTTTTTTTTATCATAAGCAGTGCACATACAGACGAGGTCTTACCGGTAATACATGCGTAGATGTTCCACATTCCATGGATGGGGTTGAGCTTTTCCGTCCAGATTTTCAATTAAAAATGTCCCAGGCCGGACTTCGTCCGTAATGTGGTACGGTCCTTCCCAGTTCGGACCTAATGTGCCCGTTCCCGGCTTTTTTTTACGATAAGAATACCCTCATGAGTACCAAGTCGCCTCTTCTGAAGGATTTATGCCTAACTTTGGCGTTGTAGTACCGAATCATCTTTCTTTGATACATCATTAGCCTAACTTGTGAGGCTTCTCTCCTCTCTTCAAGGAAGTCGAGTTTACCCTACCTTGTTTCTTTGTTAGAGACTTTATTGAATTGCAAGCACCGGGGTGAGGGAAAGCCGACTTCTACCGGACTCATCGCTTCTGCTCCATAGGCCATGGAGAATGGGGTCTCTCCGGTGGCTATTCGACTTGTAGTCCTAATCGCCCATAAGACATTTGGGAGTTCATCTACCCACGCTCCTTTTGACTCGTCCAATTTCTTCTTGAGGAGGTGCTTTATGGTTTTGTTGATAGCCTCAACTTGACCATTTGCCTGAGGGTGGTGAGGGGAGGATAAGTGTTTCTTGATGCCCAATTCATCGCAGAGGTTACGAAGCCTCTTATTATCAAATTGATGCCCATTGTCTGTAACTATCGAATGGAAAATTCCGAACCGGCATATGATATTCTTCCATAGGAATTTCGATGTGTGTACCTTGGTGATTTTAGTTAGAGGTACAGCTTCAACCCATTTAGTGAAATAATCAATGGCGACAATCGCATAACTAGCTCCTCCTTTTCCTTTGGGCATGGGCCCTATCAAGTCGACCCCACTTGGAAAAAGGCTATGGGCTTGATACCACGGTAAGTTCAGTGGATGGTTGCCTTTGAATGGGAGAGAAACACTGGCATTTATCGTACCTTTTTACGAAATAGATGGCACCCATTTTCAGGGTAGGCCAGTAGTACCCCTACCTTAGGACTTTGTGGGCGAGGGTCAAGCCCCCAGTATGGTTTCCACATATTCCCTCGTGTATTTTCCATAAAACGTAGTCCGCTTCGTCACCTCCAGTGCATCGTAGGAGCGATGTAGAAAACCTTTTTTTGTATAAGACCTCGTCCTTGATTATGTAATGAGCAGCTCTGCGTCTGAGTTTTAGGGCCTCTTGCTTATTTTCTAGGAGGATATGATCCTTGAGATATGCTAGGATGGGTCGCATCTAGTTGGGAGTTTCTGTAACCCACATCACCTCTTCTGACTTAGCTGTGGAAGGCTTAGTGAGGTAGTCAATGGGTACGAACTTGAGTAACTCCGAATCCTTACTGCTGGCCAACTTCGATAGCGTTTTTGCATATGCGTTACCTGCCCTGGGGACTTGGGTCAATTCAAATTTATCGAAGTAAGGGATCAGCTCCCTGATCTTCTTCAGGTAAGTAGCCATACCCTTGTTTTTAGCAGCAAAATCACCGTTGACCTCGCTTACCACGAGTTGCGAATCGTTTTGGACAGCCACTCTTTTCACCTGCATTTCTTTGGCTAGCTTGAGGCCTACTAGGAGTGCTTCATATTCGGTTGCGTTGTTAGTTGTCTTAAATCTGAACCTTATGGCGTAATTAAGTTTGTGGCCTTCTGGGCTTTCTAGCAGCACCTTAGCCTCGGAACCACTTTCTCCAGCTGATCCATCCACAAACAATACCCAAGTCGGTGGTTCCACGGGTTCCATGGTAGTATTGATGTCTGTTGCTTCTATAAACTCTGCCATAAAACTCGCTATGGCTTGTCCCTTCATCGCAGTTCTGGGCTGGTATGAGATGTCGAACTCACTTAGCTCCATAGCCCATTTCATTAATCTTCTGGAAGCATCCAATTTCTGGAGCACCTGCTTAAGGAGGAGGTTTGTCAGGATGCGGATACTGTGGGCCTGAAAATAGGGCCTCAATTTTCTTGAGGCACTCATGAGCGATAAGGCTAGCTTTTCCACATCAGTATAACGCATTTTCACTGGTAAAAAAGCCTTGCTAACAAAAGCCTTGCTAACATAATACACAGGTTGTTGTATATTATCTTGTTCCCTTACAAATAATGAGCTTACTGCATTGGTATTTACAGCCAGGTATAAGGACATAATCTCACCTTCTTTTGGTTTGGAGAGGAGTGGGGCCTGACCTAGGTGTCTCTTCAGACCCTGGAACGCCTCTTCGCATTCCTCGCTCCATTGGAATTTATTTCCTCCCTTCAGAGCCTGGAAGAATGGGAGGCAACTGTCGATAGCTTTAGAGATGAAGCGGTTCAGTGCTGCAAATCTTCTAGTGAGGCATTGCACCTCCTTTGGCTTGTTGGGAGACCTCATGTCCAGTAGCGCTTTGTTTTTCTTAGGGTTTGCCTCAATGCCCCGCTGGTTAACCATGTATCCCAAGAACTTTACTGAGGCGACCCCAAAGGTGCATTTAGACGGATTGAGCTTCATGTGATATTTTTTTAGAATTTCGAATGCAGCTTGCAGGTGCGTTATGTGGTCTGTCGATTTGAGGCTTTTTACTAACATATCGTCTACGTATACCTCCATCATTTTACCCAGTAGGTCAGCGAACATCCTTTTAACTAGCCATTGGTAAGTGCTACCGGCGTTCTTTAAACTGAAAGACATTACCTTGTAACAATACAAACCCCGATCCGTTATGAAGGAGGTGTGTTCCTCATCAGTGGGATGCATTGGGATATAGTTGTACCCTGAATAGGCATCCATGAAGCTTAGAAGTTCATGTCCTGTAGTGGAGTCGACTAATTGGTCGATCATTGGAAGTGGAAAACTGTCTTTGGACAGGCTTGTTGAGGTTAGAAAAATCCACGCAGACCCTCCACTTGCCGTTAGCCTTCTTTACCAGAACAGGATTGGATATCCACTTTGGGTACACCGCCTCCCTGACGAACCCATTGGACATAAGTCGGTGTACCTCTTCTTTCAAGGATGTGTATTGCTCCGAATTTAAAGCTCTTCTTTTTTGTCGGTGGGGAGTGAACGTTGAGTTGATGGCAACTGATTTTTGGGTCAATGACCACCATATCTTCGTGCTTCCAGGAGAATATATCCAGGTTGTTGAGCAAGAAATGTTTCAATTTGGCTTTTAATTCCATGCTGAGTTCTTTTCCAATTTGTAGTAATTTAGTGAGATCTTCTGAATTGATAAGTAGCCTGTGAATTTGATTCAGTGATCCTTGGATCTAGGTCTACTTCTACTCTTGCTTTAAGGGCATCTATCATATTGATATCTCCCCCTTGTTCAGGAGTGCAGCCTTCTTTAGGTGCTTCATCTATTTTCACATCTATCAGCACCATGTTGATGTTTCTGGGCTTGAATTTTCTCAAAGAGCTTAGGTAGCATTCCTTAGAGCCTGCTTGATCGCCCCTGATTGTGGCGATCCCCTCTTTTGTAGAAAATTTCATGCAGAGATGGTGTATAGAAATTATTGCCTCTAGATTCCTTAAAGCGGGTCGTCCCAAAACACTATGATAGGCAGACCTATGGTCTACCACCAGAAATTCCATAAAATGTTGGACTCGGAAAGAAAACTCTCACATCTCAACTGCTAAAGAATTCTCTCTCTTGGGACGATGCTGTCACCAGTGAAACCATATAAAGTGATGGTCATGGCCTATGGGAGCCAGTTCATGATCTACTGTCATTTTGTCAAAGGTGGTTTCGAAGAGTATGTTAACCGAGCTCCCGTTATCAATTAGCGTGCGTTTGAGGCCATTTTTGGCTACGATGGCTCGGACTACCAAAGTGTCGCAATGTGGATAATGGACCCCCTACAGTGTCCTCTGGTGAGAAGGTGATGGGTGGAGTGCTCCTGGACCCCTTGCCAGAATTGTTGATTAAATAACTCAACATGGGAAGATCTTTGGCTTCTCTCGCGTAGTTCCTTAGAGCGTTTTCAGAACTTCCTCCAATATGCGGGCCGTTAATGATAGTGTCAATTTCTCTGATAGGTACATTCCTGGTGTTAACTGGAGGTTTCCTTCTTGGTCTTTCAGATGAAAAGATTACCATGTGTATACGAGCCATATTGTAATAGCTGATCTCCACAAGCTTTTGCAAGCTGAACACGCGTGCTGGATTCCGTTTTAATTCCTCGGCTGGGACACCACATAAAGCATTAAAAAACTCCACCACAGATTCACTGGGCAATTTGACGCTATTCACAAAGACTTGTTCGGACGGTTTTACAGCCAACTCTCTCAGAGATTGAACGACGACATCTCTAGATAGTTAATTTGATCCTTGCATGATAGTTGTAGACACAGCAGGCGATGATGTTATATATTCAAGGTGAGAAATGCATTCTAGGACTACATTCCATGTGTCTTGAAGAGCATCTGTGTCAGTGTCACATAAAAGCCAGTAGTGTGCGATGTGCTTCTACATTTTTACTATGCATATCCCTTGGTACATGTAAGAAATTAAATCTGCAATGCATTTTCACAAGAATATGCATCATGTTCCACAAAGTTTTCCATGGTGTAAAAACATGTTACCAAATTCCCATAAAAAGTGGTTTGTCATCCTGTTTAGACACTTTTTAAGGAAAAAAGCATTCAAAATTCACCAACTTTAGAGAACAAAAAACAAAAATAGTGAGAAAATCAGAGAGGTACTTATAAGGAAACACTTAGCCCTTGTTTGGCACCCATTATTTCCAAAATATATTGTATTAAGGTTCCTATCGGAGTGGTAGGGTATTTTCCTAGGGGCGATGGATGTTCCTTCCTTCGTTATGGGGATCACCATACTCGTTGCGACGTTGTTTGTTTGCGTACTTTTCAGTGTCATGTCCGGATGATTGATGTGATGCATGATATGGCCTATTTCTAGACTCTCCACCCCTTGCCCTGTCTCTTCCTCTTCCTCTGGGCAATCTTGACGGCCTGTGAGTATTGGGACTTTCTTTTTTATATGCCAAAGAAGGTACGACGTTCAACGTCGTGGTGGCCAATGCTTGCCCTGAAGTGGAGGCTATAGTATGCCCTGCTTGAGTCCATTGTTGGTCCACCAGGTGGGACACAGGGCCTCTCCTGTGTCTTTGGGGTGGTAGCAATCCCATTGAGGTTTGATTGCGGTGGTCTATGAGTTCTTCATTAACAATTTCACTTCTCATCATTTCCACCAGTGCATCATAGGTGGTGGGGTTCTTGTTACGTACGTCCCTCCAAAATAAAGTGTTCATATTAAAGCCTCCCCTCAAGGCAGAAAGGGCCTCTCTATCCGTGACTTGCTCGCAATATGTCATTTCATTAGTGAAGCAAGCTAAGTAGCTCTTCAAAGTTTCCCCGCCTGTTGTCTCATGTCTTGTAGCCTTTGGATTGGGGCCTCCCCTTCTTTACTGGATAAGTATTGGTTCAGAAAGGCCTTTTTCAGGTCTGGCCAGCTTCTGATGCTGATGGGGGCCAACCGGCTGTACCACACTTCTGCAGCACCACCAAGAGTCAAGTGAAAGGCCCTGCATTTTAAAGTTGGCGAGATTCCCTACTGCTTGCCTCATGTCTTGTAAGCACTGTATCAGCGTTTCTCCTTCCTTTCTGGAGAGATATTGGTTCAAAAAGGTCTTTTTCAGGTCTGGCCAGCTTCTGATGCTACCCGCGGGGATGTGACTGTACCAAATTTCTGCCGGCCCTGTCAGTGTAAGATGGAAGGCTCTACATTTCAATACTGGTGAGGCTCTTCTTAAAAACATCTGAGTTTTGTAGTTATTGAGATGTTTCACTAGATCGCCCTTGGCCTCATACTTGGGTATCTTGGAAGAGGGGAAGGGACAAAGTGGTTAGGAACCGGGACGTTTCGCAGTTCTTATGAAAACGACAGGCTCTAATCATTGTCATCCATTTCGAATGACCTGTAGGGTTCGTCGGAATCATTTCCATCCGCTTGATACCTGGGCGCTGCATTGGCCTGATTCCCTGTGTTAGCGGCGTCCCTCCTTTCTCTCCTATTTCTAGGGGGAGGCTGGACTCTCTGAGGTCCATTTCCCTCGTTCTGCTTCCGTGTTCTTTGGGTTGGAGGCTGATGCGGCCTATTCCTAGGCCTGGAAGGTCCAATCCGGTCAAAGACACTGGCAGACCATTGTGGTTCATAATCCTATGAGTATTCTGGGGGATGGTTTTCCCCCAGAGGTATATCATCACGGAGGCGGCTTGTGGCATAGTTGGTAGAAGCTTCAGCTCCTAATTCCCTTTCTATTAGGTTATCTTCCCTACGCCTTTGAGTATATGTTGTTGTGTTAGCATACTCGCCTTCCTGGTGGTAAGCTCTATTGTGGGGCATTTGGGGCCAATCCTGCTTTGCATCTGCATTAATAGTTCTTGCATGGTGGCATTTTGTTGGACCATATTCCTCATGTTTGCAGCTATCTCACCAACTCTCCGCGCCAAGTGTGTGGCAGTACAGCCTCTTCTGTGGCGATGATAGGGGCGATGCATATTGACATTTGTTCGGAGGATCTCATCTTCGGAAGCCTCATGTCGTCTTCCTTCGTTATGCGTTCTTTGGTGGCTTGAACTCATTGTACCTTTTTCGATTGCTTCCTTGTGATGATTCTTTTTCAAGAATCTTCGAGGATGGCCTTTACACTAGGATGTACGTGGTTATGGTGTTAAAGTTTCCCACAGACTGTGCCAATCTGTTGACCCCAAAAAATGGTCCAACCGAAAAGAAGGATTCCAAATATTTCTTGATTTGTATTAAAATTATTTTTATGATAAAAAGGAAGTCGGCTTGAGGAGCAATATTTTAAGTAAAGAACGCTTAAGTTTCCTTTGAGTGCATAAATTTGCATTACCTTCAAATGGCACTAAGTGTGCGTTTTTATAGTAGGATACAATAACTACAGACCGTTAGATAGTAAACTACGTGGCCTCATCTGTCTGACTGATACATCACATCCTAACCATCTATCAATCATGCCATAAATGTCAAGATCTTCTTATATTGCATTTTCATTCGTGATGGGACAGTGTAGGTTGGTAAAGGTGGCGTCGACAGCGTGTTGTCCTATCAATCGCACTCTTGGTGCTTCGGTTTATACGGGTCAAGTTCTCTTGCCGGAGGTTTGGTTGGGTATCTTGCACATGGGGTCGGATGAATAAGCAACCGCCAAACGCAATATCGGGTCGGCCGACCTCCAGGCTTTGTGCAAGTTCGGTTTCCTTCCACGTGGCTTATTTATTTTATGATTATTTATATGAGCAGCATATACAACAAGTATTTTTCATTTAATAATTATTTAGAAATAATGCTGCCAAAATTACTTTACAGATGTCCACGATATAGTTGTTCATTCGCATGTAAACACATATTCTGTTTGTGATTTTTTCATTATGTGAATAAAAGAGATAACATACACCTACATATTCCACTATTGAAAATCCCAATTTCGGTGAACAAAATAATCATAAATCAATAGTACCTTTTAGGTAACGAAAAATGTGTTTAACATCACTCCAATATCTTTGATTTTGTGTAAAGCTATATCTTGTAACGAGATTTACATAAAAATCTATATTTGGTCGTGTACAAATTGTAAGATACATTAATACTCTAATTACACTATAATGGTACTTTAGAACAAGGAGAATTTTCTTCATCTTCAATTAGACAAAATAGATTTTTTTTTTTTTCCTCTTACATCAAATGATTGAGCAAAATAGGTGATGCCAATCAATGTTCTTTATTAGTAAAAAATCATTTTAGGATTTTTTTTCCTGTTTATGAAGATTGACGAACAAATAATCGTTTTTTAAAATGTTTAAACCGTAACCAAGATAAAATTTTATTATTTCCTAAATCTCCCATTTCAAATTCATTTTTCCAAATAATGCATGAGCTCTTCTAGAGTTCCAATAAAATTTAAATCATCAAAATAAACTACAACAATTGCAAATCGAATATTTATTTTCTTTACGTAAATAATGATATTTGCAATTTAATTGAGATAATTTCGAGTTATGTATCCTCTAAATCATTTTTTTCACTATGAGTAGGCAAGCTATGAGTACAAATTAGTAATTTACTTGTTCATTAGCTAATGAAAATAAATTATTGAGACACATGCATTTATGATATTTAGATAACGATAACGATAGCCCCCATAGCACATCTTCAAGTGATAAAAGGGGAAGGTGGAAAAGCTCCAACTTTGCTTGAGACTGCCGCATTAAGGGTTCGAATCCTGAAATATGGATTTGACCCTTGGGTATACTTGCATACAAGCAACCTTTCACTCTTTACTCTTGAAGGCATAACCTGCGATTTACCCCCTTCACCAAGACCAGGGCAGGGCAGGTGGAGGCCCCCAAGGTTGGGGTTCAACCTTTAGATAACGATAACGATAATTATAATGATAAGTATAAAGGTTATTGATAAGTATAAAGGTTATTCATGGCCCAATAATCATCAACCAAACGCATCCTAACAAAAGTCGTGGACTAACATCCCAACTCATTTTAGTGATGACTTCACAATCATAACCTCCCTCATTCAAGTTTAGGAATGTCAATATGACTCGACGGCTCGAACGATCCGTAGTTTAGCCCAAGAAAAATTCGAGTCGGGCTCGAAGTCGAGCTCCGAGACTCGACCCTAGCCCCATTTTGGGACATTGGCTCGAGCTCAAACCAGCCCGTGGCTCGTCACCAGCTAGTGTCACAAGCCAGGTAAGCCGAGCGAGTCTTAAAAAAAATAATATATACAAAACTTGAAAAAACAAAAAATTAAGAAGAATTAACATCCCGTTTGAGCCACATTTTTCCCCCATTTTTACCTCATTTTTCTTGGTTTTTGGACGATCACAATAGAGTTTCCTCTGACGCAAATCAACTTGAATGTGTACAATTTCAACAAAAATGACTGACAATTTACTCTATACCCAAATTGCCCTTTTTTTTTAATGGTAAGGAAATTGGACTGGTTGGATATAATAACTAGGTATTATGGTAAATAGTGAATGAAAAATTGGATAGTTTAGTCAAATCAATTTTCAACGGTTTCTCTTATCCATAAATGACCTGGTACATCACATGTAAATTCAAATGTGGGGCCCACAAAAAGTGAAAATGAGAATGAGAAAATTGGAAAAAATGGAGCTCAAACGGGGGCTAAAACAATACAGCTGTCCCAGCTGACAGTTGCCTGCGACGCACAAAAGTTTCATTCAAGTCAAAGTTAACTAGATTGAAGATAAAAATCCAAGTTCATAGTTCTCTCCGGATTGAGAAATAAGTTCAGAAAACAATGGTGGCGAATTCACGTTTGATTATGAAACTCTTAATGCATTGAGGTAAGACCCACAAATCAATGTATACAGCAGATCTTTCTATTAAGGCTTAGCTTCGCTTCATCTACACCAGATCTATAAAGCCCAATTGTTGTTTCTTGATTTCTATCAGTTTCTGTACACTATTTAATCATCTTTAGCACTGGAACTTTCACTGTGAAGCCCATTGTACTGATTTATTATTTTTTTTATTCTTTTCTAGGTGTTATTTTCTTGGCTTGAAATTTTAGTACTTCTTGGCAATTTTGGGGATTATAAGGTTAGAAAAATGTTGGGTCGATCTTCGATTTTGCTATCTCGGAATGGAAGATTTCGACCTGAACATCTGGGTCAGAATGCACTAGCAATGATCGGGAATCTATGTTTCACATTCTTTGTCATTGGGGTTTTGATTTTCACTATAATTGCTGCGACTTATGAGCCCGAAGACCCTTTGTTTCACCCTTCAACGAAAATCACCACATTCCTCACATCCAACTCCAATGCTACCTTTAAATCTGACGACTCTGTAGTCAAGACTGGTGAGGATTTCGTGGTGGTGAATCAGACTGCCTTTGCTACCTTTATTAACATCGCTGATGTGGATAATGTAGTTGTGGGAGCCAAAACTGAGGAGTCAACTGTTTCTGAGACCCAAGATTGTAGTGGGAAAGTCGACGAACCCATTGAGTGCCGTGATCCGGAAGTGTTCCATTTGTTAATGAGGGCTGCTATTGAGAAGTTTAAGGACATGCATTTTTACCGATTTGGGAAGCCAGTTAATGGGAACAATGATAGTTCTTGTCACATGGCTTGGAGATTTAGGCCAAAGGAGGGGAAGGCTGCTGCATTTTATAAAGATTATAGGAGTTTTTCAATAGTGAAATCAGAAAATTGTACACTTAGCGTGGTTGGCATTGGAGATTATCATTCAGGTGGGAATGCCAGGAAGAGAAAGAGAAAGGGGAAGGACAAGGACAAGGACAAGGACAAGGAGGGATTTGAGAAGGTACCAGCGAAGATGGATGGAAGTCCTATTCTACTTCCAGAGGTTGGAGAAACTGTGAATGACGCACTTCCCTTGGTGGAATCAGAGGGGAGTTTTAGTAGTGGAAAATATTTGATTTATTCTGGTGGTGGGGATAGCTGCAAGAGCATGCATCAGTATTTGTGGAGTTTCATGTGTATGTTGGGTGAAGCACAGTATTTGAACCGGACTTTGGTTATGGATCTGCGTATCTGTTTGTCTAAGATCTACACTTCATCCGGTACTGACGAGGAAGGTAAAGATTTCAGGTTTTACTTTGACTTTGAGCATTTGAAGGATTCAGCTTCAGTGCTGGACCAGACTCAGTTCTGGTCCGACTGGAGCCAGTGGCAACAAAAAAATGGATTAAGTCTCCATCTTGTGGAGGATTTCAGGGTCACGCCAATGAAGCTAGCTGGGGTAAAGGATACTTTGATTATGAGGAAGTTTGGCTCTGTGGAGCCTGATAATTATTGGTACAGAGTGTGTGAAGGAGAGACAGAATCTGTTATTCAACGGCCGTGGCACATGATATGGAAATCCAGACGGTTGTTAGATGTGACTTCTGCAGTTGCGTCAAGAATGAATTGGGATTTTGACGCAGTTCACATCGAGAGAGGGGAGAAGGCGAGGAACAAGGAGCTATGGCCTAGTCTTGATAGAGATACTTCACCGGAAGCTCTTCTGGTGACTTTGCAAGACAAAATTGAAGATGGGAGGAACCTGTATGTTGCAACAAATGAGCCAGACACATCATTCTTTGACCCTTTAAAGGATAAGTACTCCACACATTTTCTTGAAGATTATAAAGATCTTTGGGATCAGAGCAGCGATTGGTATGCAGAGATGATGAAGCTCACTAATGGAAATCCGGTTGAATTCGATGGTTACATGAGGATCTCTGTTGATACAGAAGTGTTCTTGAGGGGAAAAAAACAGATTGAGACTTTTAATGATATTACTAAAGATTGCAAGGATGGTATTAATACGTGCACGTCTGCCAGCTAATCCATACATGAGGTTTGAAACTTCTTTGATGCTAGTTTGAGGAATTCTGCAGACTTTCATATCTATCTTTGTTGCTTTTCAGTTTTAAAAATGTTTTGATTGTCATCAATGGTAGGTTAGGTTGACAAGTTCTCTTTAATCTTGTACTTTAAAGGTAAAGGTGCCAATTTGTTTAATTAGTTGGTTATCCTCCAAACTGAATTAGTTTTTTCTTGTTGCATATAAGTTATTGTTTCTTTATATTCACTATTCACATCTAATTCCAAATAGGCTTTGTGACCAGCACCACATTGATCAGGAGCTCTTCCTGGATTATGATTAGTATTCTACATCTTGCAACAGGTTACTATTTTCATTGAGGTTAGTGTATGAGTTGCGAATACAGGCTTTACACCTTAGGTTTGACATTTTTGTGCGTAGATTTTCCCTTTTGTTGACTGAAATGTTTGAATTAACCAACCACTTCTATCTTTTGGTAACTTAGACTTGATGATCGACTATTTCAAGCTTGCTTCCTGTAAGTGTTATGCCCTAGGTCCAATCAACTTTGGACATAAGCACTTTTAATGTATATATAACTGATGCATATTTATGGCAACATCTATTATTTAATCGAATTAATATTCTAATTAATTAAATAATAGAATCC
>CAIGRO010013646.1:0-14549 GCA_903798355.1 Fraxinus baroniana
TGCCCAGGCTAATATTTTGACTTCTGTTGCGAATTTTAAGGTCGGGCAAGCACCCGGCAATTATGCCTGGGCAAGCTTCCAAGGTTGACCAGGCTTAATTTTCACAACTTTCTTTTTCTATTATTTTTTCTTCATTCTTTCCTTTAATTTGATCTTCCTCATCAAATTACTTCCATTTTAGTGTTTCAACTCTTACTCCAATGCTTGTTGGTCCCCCAAACTTTCATCAATTTGTCGATTTATCCTCATTTCTTTCCCAATTGTTTATAATCATGTCCAAAACTGAAATAGGATAACAAATAGCTTAAGTTAAGTACAATCCAATAATAAAACGATACAAAAGCTTAGTAAATGGCCCCGAATAAGTGCACAAAAATCCACTTATCATGGCACATTCCCCAACCTCTGCTTTACCTCTTCAAGATTGTGTTCACGTTTTTCGATCCAGTTAAACTTCACATGCTTATAGATTAATTGCATCAAAGGTCCAACCATCTTTTCAATAGACCTTCTGTAATATCCGGCTAAGCCTAAAAAGCTGAGAAATTCACCTATATTGTTTGCCTGGACTAGTTTAAAATTGTCTCCACCTTTCTTGGATCCACATCTATATTTTGGGCTATGAATACCACTCGTTTCAACTAGAACTTGCATTTATTAAATTAGACATATGGTTTCTTCTTCTTTAAAATCTCCATCATCCTTAAGTGTTCCTTATGTTCTTTTTCTCTCTTTGAATATATTAGAAATCAACGATGAATATGATGAAAACCCAATCAAGGTATTCATGGAAAACACGATCTATCAAGTCCATAAATACTCTAAGAGCATAAGTTAACCCAGATGGCATGACTAAAAATTCGTAATGACCATATCAAGCCCTAAAAGCCTCTTCAAGATATTACTTGTCTTGGTTTTTAATTGATGTAACCAGTCCTTAAGTTGATCTTTGAAAATACTACTGTACCTCAAAGTTGGTGAAACATACCCTCAATTCTACGAAGAGAATACTTGTTTTTAATAGCGTTCCTATTTGATTCCCGATAATCGATACACATCCTCATCGACCCAATCTTCTTCTTGACAACTATCATTGACCATTTTTTCTATCAATTCTTCAATATACGCCATTAGTTCCTACAACTCTTTTGGCTCCATCTACAAAAGCCAGAGAGATGAGGGTAGAGCTAAGAGTGAGATCGATCATGAACTCTACATTCTGTTCTGACGGTATGCTAGGCAATTTTTCAGGAAAAACTTCTGAATATTCTTGCACCACTCTAACATTATTAACTGTTAATTCATTGTTTACTTTCTTTCTTATCATCGATATCAAAAATCATATAATGTAGTCTGATTGTAAGATCCACCATGCTTTTAATGCAAAAGTGATACGAGGTAAAAGTCCACTCCTAATTATAGATAATCGAAATTTCTCCTCCAGGTTTTAGGACGGCCACTTCTTTCTTAAAGCAATGAATTTTTGTTAGTTCTTGGATAGCCATTCCATCCTAAAAATTGCATCAAATTCATTCATATCTATCATATACAACTTCATTTCCAATGATCTACCATCAATATATATCGTTGTTGTTTTAACTATTTGTTAGTGTCCAACATATTCCTCGAGGGTTGACACTACTAAGGGAAACTTGAAGTTTCAACCATCACACCCAATTTCTGTAAGAACTTAAGGGATATAAATGAGTGAGTTACGCCAAAATCTATCAATACATAGGTTGGTAAGTTGAATATGAGGATGTACCTACCAAAACATTTATATTTTGATCCTTCCACTCTGTTAGTGTAAAGATTATTGTCTGGCCCCTGGGTGAATATCTTTGCCACTACTGTACATTCTCATGTTTTCTATAGTGTATTCCTTTGTTTTTCTTGTGGATTCTCCTATTTCGATTGTTTGTTCTCTAACTGTTTGTTCTTAGGGTAAAACATGATCATGTGTCCTCGTTTTTCATACCCAAAAACATACATTCGTCTACATAAGACAAGCTTCCAAATGGTACTTTTGGCACTTTCCAAAAAGCAAAAAGCTCTTATTTCCATCTTGAGACGAATTTCCTTTACCTTTCTTTAAATAGTTATGATTTCCTTTGCCCTTATTATCTACCCACTCCATTTCTCTGATTGTCCATACTACTACTTATTTTCTCCATTAGTACGCCCCCCTAAAATCTTCCATTTGTGTTTTTGCCAACACGACATGGTAAGTTTCCAATTCAAACACTACCATAGCCTGTATCATATTATCCTTCGAATCACGTTCAAAATGTCTCACCTTTTCTCCGCTGTCCAAAAAAGTAGGGACATAATGAGACAAGTCTTCAAACTTCTACTCACATTTGGTTAATGACATTGAGCTCGATGTCAACATAAGAAACTCAGTTCTTTTCGATTTTGGACACTAATGGGATAGTACTTTTTCAAAAGGAATTCCTTAAACTCGTCCCATATTCAAACATGATTGCAATCCCTTGATCTCACGGTCGAGTCCCACGAGCAAATAGCACCTTTTTGCAGAATAAATGCTACGCATATAACCTTTATAGGATCCACGCAATTAATGAGTCAAGTCCTCTGCTTTCAAGGAATTCGTGTTGCCACCAAAAGTTGGAGGAAGCTATTTTCGTGCTCCATGTTCTTATTCCAGCGGAGTTACAAGAGTTTTTTTTTTATTTTTTTATTTATTTTTTTTAGAAATTTAGCTATTTTTAGTGCATTATTGTTTCTATCTTCTTGTCGCAGTTTACGTACACATGTATGCATATATATACCCAATGTATCAACTTTTGGATTTTTCTCTGATTTTGTTTTAACTTTCTTTTGCCTCACATAATGATGTCTGAATATAGAACATCTTCCATTAGAGTGTTCACTCAAGATTTTAATCTAAACTCCAATCCTAAATGTTTTAAGGTGAGAGGGGAAAAAATATTTTAATTGAAAAGATGAAATTGTTTTTTTATTAGTACATTTTAAATTGCTTTACGCGAGATTTGTTTGTAATTTAAAAAAAAAAAAAAACTGGAATTCTAACTATAATTTTTTTTATTCTTTCTTTCCTTTCTATTTGTTTATTCAAAAAGGACTAATTATTTTACAATTTTTAGTTAAGAAAATAAATGATAATAACATTTGCACAAAGAAAAATCGATCTAAAATCTCAAATGTCAAAATTAAAATGATAGAGACGATTTACACAATTAATGGAAATGGTAAGGATATTTTGTGTCAATTACTAATATTTGATTGAAAGAGTTGATCGAATGAGGTGAAAAGGACTAATTTTGCAAGAGAATATTGAAATAGGAATGTAAATGTCAAATTAGAAATAATATTAATAATTTATATGATAAGCCTGTGTTTGATCCCCACATTTTTTAATAAAATAATATTAGACATAAATTTAAATTTTTTTCTTATTTTTAACCATACATTTTTCATCAATCTACTACTTTAAAATATATTTTACCCAAAAAATGAAGCTCGAACAAGTTCTGAGTTTAACTATGAGAACATTTGTGCTAACAATTAATTTAGTTGTACAAAATATGTTAAAGCAAAATGAGTAACGAGATCTAAGTCATTGATTTCGAAAACTATTTTTAAAATCATTTGACTATATGTTGCAACACATATTTTGTTTACCAATTTTGTCAACAACTCTTGTGCTAATTATATCACTACATATTAAAAGAGGCAAAGTAAAGGTGAACACGAGTCGCCATATCCCATCATCATAATTAATTTTTTTTTTTTTTTTTTGCCATCAACCACTCCGTCTTCTCCATTTTTACACTCAACCGACCATACATCTTCCTCCATTCCATTCCAAGTCTATCTATATTATGAGATTGTCCACTTCCGCGCTTTACTTCGTAGACTGTTCATTGTAAGAACGAACACAAAATACTCTACCTTACCATAGTGCTCCAAGACTTCTGGTGCATTTCCACTGGAATTCGGATTCTTGTATTAGGTATTGCTTTGGCGATTCTCAACTCCAAGGTAAAAAGTTCGGATGCCACACTAAGGTATGGGTTCGGATCCTCTGAGGAACTATGTCTCCTCCATCTCGAACAGAGACATCGTCTGTGTCTCTATTGCCAACGGAGACACGCAGTGTCTCCGTAGAAGATGGAGGCACGGGTGATGTCTACATCTCGCACGGAGACAGGGGGACAGGGTGTCTCCATGTGCAACAGAGGCACGGACCGTGTCTCCGTTGCGCATGGAGACAGGAGGTGCTATGTCTCTGTTATAGCAATGGCTGATCTTCTTGAATGTGTGCTATGCTTGTTTGCAACACATGATTCCAATAACAGCATTCTATTAACTCAAGAACTCACGGTACTTCATCTCTTTCATCTTCAAAATCACAAAATACAAACATAGCACACATTCAATTGCACACGACTTCATTCCTAGTAATTTGAAACACAAGCATAGACGACATCACCTCAAGATCATGGCACTCCATTCACAAAGATCCCCGCACCCGATTCCACCACACACAAACACACACGATGCTTATTTTACACAAGAATCATTAATAATTTGTGATTCCACTCATTCGTATCAATCTAATCAAGAATTCAAGGTATGTTAACCACCTATTTTCCCTTTCCCTCAATTTAAGGTAATTGATATTTTGTTATTTTGAGGTAAAGTTTGAATGATTGAGGAGTATGGGTTTAGTTAGATTGTGGAGTAGTTGATTGTGTTTGTGAAGTGCAAAAATTGTGGCCTTGATTTAAAACTTATCTCTTCAAATCTTAAGAAAAATAGGGTGCATTTAAAGTGTTTGATAAAATGATCAAGTGGAAAATTGGTGTATAATTAGTGCCTTAGTTCTTGGTGAAATCTTCACCTTTTTTTTTTCAACTTTTTATTACAATTTGCTTTCAATTTTGTTGGGGTTTATACATGATTCTAAAATTTTTAGTTATTTCTTGTGCTAGAGTTGTTGTTTGCTTTTGCAAGGGTATGAATTTCAACTTATTCTAGGTGTTCTATTTTGAAATTGAAGTTGTGGTAGTAGCTACTTGTTCTTTATCCTATTATGTCCTCCTGATTTGATTATGAATTTTCCTTCTACGAGAATTTTACTGATGCAAAGTAAATGCTGACTACAACACTCAAGAAGAATGATATTCTGCATAGGTCTATGAAACATCATGATAATTGATGTCTTTATTGATATGATGTAGGTGCTCAACACCCCAAGCTTGGTGTTATTTTGGCATGCATAGCTCTTATATTACCAACATAAAGCAACAATAGAGCATTTGAGTTCTCTTTTTTTAATTCAAGAGGTTAGAAATTTCATGTCAAGCTACTAAAACATGTTCAAATATTTTGATTCCTTACATTCCTTGATTTATAGTTATTCCAGTGCATGTATACATGGCAAAGTAGATATTAGTTTGTATTAAAACTTTAAGAGAAATTGAATGAGCAAAAATCTTTTACGCCCGTTCAATTTGTAGGGAATTATTCTCGTTTTATGGATCTGAATAAAGAATTATTGATATAAGTATGATTTTTACTTAATATATGTCCGACACAAATGGTTTTTGGACAAAGTTAACTTTTCTTTGCATCTTTCTATTTTGACTTGGCATTTTTATTATTTTTGGCTTACCAGACATCAATTCATTTGATACAGTAGAAATTTACATTCTTGTTTAACATCATGTAACGTTTTGATGATACCTGATTTGTAAATGTCGACTTTATGTTTTACAAGGACTTTAGTCTTTATAAAAGAGAGATCGAACTACTTAAAGCACCACATTTGGAGATTGATGGTATTTATCATTATTCTCATTTTTTAGTTCCCCTATATATAAATTCCTGATATCTTTTAGGTTGCATAGGTTCCCGTGAAAAGGTGCACATGAAAGACATCCTTGCGAAAGGTATTCCTTAACTCTCTATTTTTTACTTGCTCATTAAAACTGTGGCTTATATGCTAGTGTCTTCTCAAAGTTAAAGTCACACCACAAAACATGCGGAAGAGAGTTCTTCTTTATGTAGAGCTTTGGTGAGAATGATAGCTGATTATGGTAACTGTCAATTAAATTTAATAGTAATTGTCATTTAAAATTTCTTTCTGTTCCATCTAAATTAGCTGTTCAAAATGCTACAAATGTTACCAAAGATGTGGAGTATGAGCTTGAGACAGATCAAGAAGGAAAAACAAGGGAAATTGTTATGGACAATGTTGATTCAAAGCCAATTGGTATATTGGTATGTGTCATTGCAAGATTATTCACTAGAATATATTGTTAAGGTTGCACCATTGATTTTGATTATCCTTGTTTATCCTGTTAAGCACATTCACGATATTCAATATTACCTACTGAGTGGAACTGAACTCATGGTACGAAATCTATTATAAGTTTTCAGGTACTGTTTTGTTCAAGTTATAAAAAATCTATGGACAAATATAGAGTTGCCAACATCTGTTACTCATAATATTGGAGTTGATACAAAGTCTAGAGATGATTGTTGTTTTCACTTGAATGCATAATTTAATTAAAATATCAAATGTTTTATAATTATTTCCATTCGAATTATTTATTTCTCCAATGTGGCGAAGCATGCTGAATAGGTGACTTTTCTCTCTCTTTTTTTTTTTTTTTTTTTTTTTTGTGGAATAGATGTTATATTTGCAGTCTATTTTATTATTTCTTGTTATATTTATATTTTAATGAGTTAAGACAAATCAATTTTTCTTTTTCCATTCTATTTATGTTGCTTACTATGGTAATAATTTTCATTGGGTATTAACACATTCATTAATTCCTCTTGGTTAGTGGCAAATGATGTGAAGTACTACCATCAAAAGTTACCTGGTCTAATTGATTTTTTTTAGAACGCTATGGATGCAGTTTATAATCTTACTGTTTGACACAAATTATTAAGCTCTATATACAATAAACTTGTTTTAAAGTTTTATTATTTTAAAAATAGACAAAACAAATTAACGTAATTTGATTTTTCAAAAGATTGATAGCCTAATTTTCTACTGTTGCAAAGGATAACATGGGGACAGAGGAAGTGCACGCTAACCTCATCTCCTTGCTGCAGATACCTTCTCCATTGAATATGACAAGTACTCTTTCGCTCTCTGGCTTGGTGAGCTCCATGCTAATGTTTCTCTGGTGCTATTGAATATTGTTAAAGTTCATCTCAACGGAAAAATTCTTTAGACATGTTTGGTTTTCACAAAATTGATTACATTCCCCTTTTTCCTTTTTCCAATTTCCCGTTGTTTATGATATCTTAGATGGTTTTAGATTGGAATTGTGGGTCGAACTTGTTGATTGAAGTTAACTGCTAAGGATTTTAGAATATGTATTTTAACCGGTATAATAGTACATGAAATTGCATTTAATATTTTAAGCTATAATTTAGGATTCTGCATGGTGCCTATTGACATGAAAAACCGTTTTTAATGCAATAAAGTGCGCATATTTTATGTTCTATATCTTGGTAATTTTTTAGTTATTATGACCATATTATGAATTAGGAATTGAGCTAGAAAATTATGTTGAAGTTCGTTAAATCCTATTTTGAACTAGGCTAATGTGTTTATATATAAAGGTTACCCACGAACTTTTGTATAGCAAATGACCTATCGAAGTATAGGTTAATTCTCAAATATTCGTAGGAAGAATTAAAAGTATACAAAGAAAATGGACAATATTTAAGTCCAACCAACTTTTGAATATCTTACACATTTACAAATGAATTTCCTTAAAAAGTTATGCACACTTAGGCTCCGTTTGAGCCATATTATTTTCTCATTAAAATGAAAAATATGACCGTTATCCATCACATCAACTTTTAAATTCAAATTTTCTATCTCTTGTGTGGGCCCCAATAACGGCTATATTTTTCATTCTCATTCTACAATAATTTGGCTCGGCCTTATTTTTAACATTACACTGTTGCACGATTGCCGCACTAGTACCTTGATAAATGTGTAGGATTGGGGAGACAAGGTACAAGCTTCTTTAGCCGTGTCCACAGTCCATGGTTGTACGAATGGCTGCAACGCTCCTCAGAGCTCTACCCCTTCTTCGCCTCCGACTCATCCACCAGCATCATTCTCGACTCACAGCCGGGTCAATAACACGTCGGCCCTGGTGCAGCGCCTCCGAGTCAACTCCGACTGACAAAAACTCGCCCTCTCTGGGCCAGATCAACACTGGACTGAGCGCTAAAGACCCCAAGTACTCAGGACGGGACGACTCCGATTTCCGAAAATGGAAAGAGAAAGAAGCAGAAATTCTGGAAGATATCGAGCCCATTATTTGCCTCACCAAAGAAATCCTCCACTCAGATAGGTAATAGGTTGCTCCTATCCTCCATTCGTTATAATCTCTGATAAACTAAGTTTATAATTTTTTTTTATTTTTGTCATGTATCCTTGAGATTTCTGGGATTAAGAATTCGTGGCACTAATGAGATATTTGGTGCGAAGAATATGGGTTCATAAAGTTATAACAAATTAATCAGGCCGCTCTTGAAACACCATTAAGATTTAACCACTGAAATGATTATATTCTGAACATGTTTGCCTCTTCTAACCAGAAACGATTGAATTGTCTCCAGTGGAGTCTTTTCTATAAGCTAAATTGGATTTAGAATTCTCCAGGAGTTTATCCGAATTCTACATGAATTGGATTGAATTTAACTCTTTGGATAAGTTAGTTTTATCTTAACTGTTTTCTATTTTGAAAATGACTAGTACGTCAATGTCAAAGTAAGAAACTGAAAAAGTTTTGACCATAAAAAATAATTTACTTTATAGCTTAGTTGTTTACTTAAAATAATTAGCTTTTTAAGCTTAACCAAACATGCTATGAATGTTCTTAATTTGAAGCCAATGGCAATGTGTTTGATTTAGACTACTATCTTATGTGAATGGTTGTGCAATTAAGAAAGCCTTTCTTTTTGAACATTTTGGCGACAATTTCCGGCCCTTGTACCAAACCAGCTGTTGAATGATATATTATTTTCCTTCCTCCTTATTTAAGAGGCATCTTAATGAATTGTGTTATCGCTATGATGCATAACTTGTGTTGACAATGCTACCCAGTAGTATATACATGGACATGATGGAAGAGAATGCACTAGGAGAGGAAAAATGAGTATGGAAGACAGTGTAGCAAACGTAGTAGTACCTAAAATGATGCAGAAGAAGCTGTTTCTTTGTTATATTTCACATATCTGGAGGCAAAGAAGTTCACTTTTCAGTGTATCAACCAAATAACATAAGCAATTTGTTATTTTGAGGGAAAATTATATTGCCTGTCTTGCATGTGTGTCTTGTCTGGGTTGTGACCTACTAATTGATATGTCTTACTTTTATAGCATAAGTTTGTTTAAGAGTAATTCTGCTTAGCACCACTAGTATTTAACACCAGTCTAGTGGCATTTATAATGGCACTAAATTGCAGATTCAATTAAATACAAGGAATTATGGCCCATTTATAGGATGCAGACACCTAGACTGGTATTCAACGTGCTAGATAACATTATTCTTTGTTTCATGATTATAATTATAGTAATACAAGATAATGTGTATTTCCTGTGTGCTATTAACTTCGAGGTATCAAAATGCGTGGCTGAAGAATATGCAATCCTCCTCTGTCCATCCATTTCATTTTTTTCTTTATAATTATATGGACTAGGGGTCTGCTGGGTTTGCTCTCCAATGGTCACCAGTTTGAGTCCTCTCAGAGCCACTGAGATGAGTATTGTAAACTTCAGGGTCCCGTGGGATCAGTCGAGATGTGCGCAAGCTAATCCGAACATCCACGATTATAAATAATAATAATAATAATAATAATAATAATAATTATAATTATATGGACTAGGGTCTGTTTGTTTCTTCCTCCCCTTCCCGTGGACTTTCCTCTTTACCATTATAGAGTCCAAGGTGCTTATCTTAACACTTTCAACTTGCTTGGTTTTTCATATGTAGCTTAGTTTTCCATGTTATTTATATCTGTATATGGTGTACATGGATTGTTCTGCTTTCAACTTTGGAAGATAACACATTTTCCCATGCTGACGTTGAGCATTGGCGGGTTTGTGATTTCCTCTGGAGTTTAAGCTATGAAACCTTTGTATTGAACATAAATCAAGATTCTAAGAGCAATTCAGTATTTATCATTTTGTCTTTCTATAGCTTTTATTACTCAAAGTGAACCAAAGATTTAGTCTGAATTTTTTTTCCAAATTTAAACTGAAAGTGGCTACCTTGTGTAATATGTAAAGTAGACCATCTTCCAGGTGTACTTCGTCTCTGATATGGCATTAAAGTTGAAAGATTTATAAGAGAAGCTGAAAAAAGCAGAGCTGTAAATTTAGTTTATAACCATACTTGGATCATGTCTAAAACCATTATCATCAATCTGGAACCCCAACATTTTTCTTTGCTAATTAGTATGTGTTCTTTAGATGCAAACATTGGGTTGTTGTGAGTTGGATAGTACTCAAGGTATATGATGTTAATTAAGTGCTTATCATGCCAAATTAGAAGGACCAACTCTGTTACACTATATTTTGCCCATGATTTATCATACATATTATTGAAATAGTTTGCCCCTGCATGCCGAAAGAGTGGATAAATCATTTCAAAATATATAATGAACAAAAAAAAAACAGAAATGAAAGAATATTATGCAGTAACTGGTACAGAGTTGCAGAATTCTGAAGACAAACTCCTTTGTATGCATTAGCAGCGGTGGGTCAGTGTTCTCTATGCTGAGAACTCCTAGACATGCATAAAATTAGGAAAGTAAGAATACCTGTAAAACACATTACAGGGTTACATACGTGGTTTTCCATGTAGTTATACTGTTAAACTTAGAAGCACTTGCCATTGTCAAAAATATTTCTGAGTAATGTCGAAGTTGGGGTCTGCTGAATAACACCGACTGATGAGTTTTTCTGTATAAAAAATATTTCTTATGATGTTCTATCACAAAGACAATAACAATTGATCCTAATATGTAGTTTGGTTGAAGTGAGATTAAAGCATAATTTTATTCTTGAAGTTAAGCAGTATATTTTGGTCTAAATTCTAAGTAAAACTTTGCACAAACAAGTTTTTGTACAGTGTTATTTCAGTTACCTTCATTATTGCATGGTACCTCCTGATCTGCGGAAACATTGAAAAAATAGCATATTGCTGTGGCTTCTAAACCCACATCTTCCTTTCAAGATATGATACTCCATGAGTTCCAAAGGGAGGCAGTACATGGTCATTCCTGCTCTTTGCGATCTTTCATATGGTACTAGGTGATGCCACAGGATGTTATAGCTACATTAGAAATCTGTACTTTTAAGGCAATCTGGTGAGGGGAACATTTTGGAAGCTATTGCCCACTTAAATAATGCGGTTAAAAGCTTTGAAGGAATTGCTAATCTTTTGTGACGTTTTTATAGTTTCACACCATCTCCACATTAGGGGACTGAAATGTGCACATTCTCGTAAATCTGTGGAATATATATAACTAACTGGTGACTATTGAGTCTTCATCATGGTGTTAGGCCAATGTTAATATGGAAAGGGATTCCATGTTAGTGTATGAGATGCATAAACTAGAGGTCAACAGAAATCCTGGAGCTTTTCAAATTATACCATCTGATACCGGACCTGAGATTTGGCTCTGTGAGATGGATTAGATAAATTTACATAAAACATCTACCTCAAGCACAAGCAATGGAACCATAGACAATCAAGTGTCCACAAAATAATTGCAGGGCTTGTATTCTTGGACTTCATGTTATGGAGTAAATACATTTGTACAAGACATCTACCCCGAACACATGGAAAGGAATTGTTGATGGTCAAGTGAAATGCAATCCACGAAGTAATTACAGTGGAGACTTAGATGAATTTTGGACAGCAATAGTAGGCATGTAACTTGTATGATGAGAAATTTCGTTTTCTTGCTTTAAGTTAACTCAATTTCTTCTGTAGGCTGCAGGCTTTGTCAGGCATGTAAACCCTGCAGAATAGTTTATTTATTTCTACTAAAAATTTGTTATTTCTCAAGTGAACCACTTTGCTGTACATAATATAGCCTATATAGTTTATTGCTAGTAATTTTGGGGGTGCAACTTGATTATGGATAATGTTTTTCGTTTGGTAATTTACAGTATGATATTTATGCGGTACTACTATGACTACGTGTAGAGATCAATTATTGGGAGCTACTGCTACTTTTACAAACCAATTTTATCCCATCCAAAATGTTATATTGCCTATTCTCTGGAATGGTTTGTACAAATCAGGTGTGCCAGTCCTATTGGGTTGATGCCACCATTCTTAGTCTTTATGGATCAGAGATTTACCTAAATTTGCCTCGATACTGCCTTGAAAGCATAAGATTGGACAGCAAGGTGTTGCAAATTGAAGGCAGGAGGGGATACACGTAAAATTTCATCAACTGTAAATAGCAACTTGGAATCTACAATACACGGGAAATGATTTCTGTACAACCATGAAATAAATAAAAGATTCAAGTGTGTAGGAATATGAGAACTAATAAAAAAAGAAAATGATATCTTTCAGCCAATAACGTGGCACACAGAGTGAGAATTTTTTTTTAGCTTACATATTATGTTCAGGAAACTCTCTTAATTATTGCCCATTTTCAGTTTTCTTTATCCTTCTTAGAGATTCCCTGCTTTTAGTTGTTGTAACTCGAGATTTTTCCAAAAGATAATTTATGTTTATGATTAGCAGAACAAAAGTATTAACACGTCATTATATCATTCATGAATATTATTTGATGATTAATTAATTAATTTTATTTTATTTTTAATCAAAATAGAATATTAGAGATTCATCACTGGCAACAAGGTGTTGTATTTTCTTATGCCTGCCTTAGCAAACTTGACAATGCTAAAATGCAGCTTTTTTTGCGAGATATTTTAAACTTCAATTTATATTGCTTTTTCCTCAGGGTGAGTTTTGTTGAGATGTTATGTATAGATTGTTTTACTAGTTATAATTATGAATGATGCAGTGGAAAGAAAAAAATAAAATTAATAAAAAGAGTAGCCTTCTTATCACTGCAATACATGACAATGTAATTCTCTGAAAAGCTTGGTCTTGATGATTTAGATTTCTAGATACTACTGTTAGATTTGGATGTTATCACATCTGTTTGACTGGTTGAACTATAAATTCACTTCGCCAAAATGGAAACTTTACCCTCTGTTAAAACTTAGTTTATTTCCCACTTTATCTTCTTAATGCTTAAAAAAGATACAAAGTGACTTGATACCCCATGGTCCACCTTAGTCTCACTTCTCTAATGCCACATGTTGTGAATTCTCACCTAATAGTGATACTGTATCAAACCAAGACTGTAGTGTGAAGATAATAAGTTTTAATTATGGTGTGTACTGACATTTTGGACTGGTAGAGTTTGGCCTTGCTTCAACTGCTGATCTGAAAAATTTAAATGGACAAATACACAATGATTATGAGAAAGTAGCCAGGCAAACATCCAAAAAAGACAAGAATCATCTCTTGCAGAAAACGAGAATGCTTCTCAGGTTTATAATGCTGGAAGCTGCGAAATTTGAATTATGATTTCCCCCTCGCATATCACCCACATACAACATCTATTCTAGATTATTATGAACTCTGCTTAGTTTTTGTAATAACACATATCCACACTATTACTATTTTTCCATCCCAAGGAACTAATATATTGCTGCATATAATGCATTCATCCCTACATTATATATGGATGGACTCGATTCTCCTTGATTGACTTGTCATCTTTCTGCCAGGTATATGGATGGAGAACGTCTTACTGCAGAAGATGAGAAAGCTGTGGTAGATAAGCTTCTCGCTTATCATCCTCATTCGGAAGATAAGATTGGATGTGGAATTGATTCAATTATGGTCAGTTTCTTTATGTTTAGTTGACTTATTTGCAAACTTGGTAAACCTGCTATTGTTCCCTCAATTGTCTTTTTTTTTTTTTTTCCCTTCTCAATCAATGCTAGCATATTAGAAACTAAGATTTTAAGTTGCATTCAATTCCATAAAATGCTAGGTTAATTTTTTTCTAGAAGTCCTACCTCAGTTAATTGCTATCTGGTACCGTGGTTTCATTAATAAATGGACTACTTTTCTAATCAATTGGTTGTTCCTTCAAATAGACTATTATTGTAAGAAACTAAAAATAGAATACTCATTCGAATTTACTTTAGATATGATGTTGTGTTGGAATATTTCTTAGGTTTCTCTGTGCAAATTTGAATTTCAAAGAATGTTTGGCAAAGCTTAATTTATAATTTTAGTTGGTCAAACATAATTATTATCTATACATTCCATAGGACTCACATGTAGCGCCCCGAGTTCTGTTAACCCGGATTGCCACGTCATCATCTTTGCCCTAATTTTTGACAATAAATTTTTGCGGAAATAACCTAATTTTTAAATCAATCACATTCGAAATAGTAAAGATTGTTGGCAACTCAAT
>CAIGRO010013687.1:0-10788 GCA_903798355.1 Fraxinus baroniana
TTCTTTTGCTTTAGCAACACCGTCGCTTACAAATGAATTTTTCTAAAATTTATATGCAGTTATTTTTAACAATAAACGATTAACAACACACGTTCTCTCCACTAGTTGTTTATAAAAATTGTAATAGATTTCAATAATAATAGTCTTCTTTTGTGACAAGGGTTGTAACACCCCGAAAATTTTAGAATAGAATTTAATTATTTTACTTGTCATATTTTTATTATTTTAAAAAGTTAATGGACTAAAGTAATATATGTATTAACTTCAAATTTTGGACTAAATATTTAAATATTGTTAAAGCGACAAAAGGTATATCAGTATAGATCACATTGGATAGCTCGTAATTAATCATGTAAATTAGGCTCGAGAAAAAGTTAATTCGAATAAGTTAGTGTCAAGATATTGAAGTTTAAAGAAATTATAATTTATTTATTTTCTTTTAAAATCAAATTGAATTTGGATGAGGGATAGTTATGCGTATCTAAATAATGGGTGCAAGATAATTTTTTATTAGAATTCTATTTAGAGTCAAATGTTGTCATCATTATCATGTATTGAGATTAGAATCACCTTTTTGTTGCAATAGGTATTATGTACACATGTCATCTTGTGATTGGTTTACTAAAAATTCATTTTTTATCAAATGTAATAAATACAATTTTTCATTACAATTGTACCATAACTTAATCACTAAATTTTTCGACTATAAATAGTGTGCAATTGTCCTACAATTCACCACCAAAGAAATTTTACACTGCAGTTTTCATATAAAGCACCTGTACATTTCTAGTATATTTTTTTTCAAAAGTTTGTTTGATCAATCAAGGTAAGATACTTTTGTTCAAGTTATTTGTTTCCTTATACTTTTATATTCAGTAATTTATGCATGAGTTGCCAGTAGATCTTTGGATTCTTTATTAAAAGATAAGAGATCCTACGAAAATTTAAGATGACCTAAGATAGGTGTGTCGCCTGGTCACTGATATACTCCATAAGAAAAGAGTGGTATAAAGTGTTATTTTATTGCGTATAATTGTGTATGAAAATTGCACGTATCTTACTGGGTATATTTTTAAATACTCACTCCTACAAAATTTTACAAATTGGTTCTGTTCAATTGGAATTGTGACGGATGGTGATGCGAACTGCTGAGGGATCGAAGAGATAAAACATTAAGTTTATTTTCTTTTTTTCCTTTAAATTATTAGTCAATTTTTTTTGTTCAAAAACAAATATTTAAATTGTGGTTATGTTTTCATATTTAGTTTAAATTTATGAATATTTTATTCATATTTTTTTTATTAAAGAATATTATTTTATCATTCCGCCTTTGATACAAAAAAAAATGAGTTTTTGATAACATTTCAGCGTTTGTGAAATTTTGTGGCGTTACAGTTTGGTATCATAGCAAAGATTTTGCCTTCCTGTAGACTTTCTACTAAAAAGAAATGTTATTATTCAAGTTAACAGTGCCCATCACTGTTCATGTTGATTTTAAAAAAAAAATTACAGATTTTTTTTTTGTTAAATAAATGATATTAATAATTGTTTTAAGTAATTAAATAATAGTTTTGTTTTCTTAAGTGACTTCAAATTATGATTGTACATGTTTGTATGTTTAGGTCTAGCCTTCGGGTGGTATTTAAGATTTACCAATTAGAAAATTCATATTTTAAGAGGTCTCAAGTTTTATTTATTGTTTGAGTTTTCTTAATTTGAGTATTCACAAGATTGAAAGGTTTTATAAAAAAGATATAAACTGTCTAAGAAGAACTTGTGATTTAAATGGTCCGCTTTGATACGTATTATGTACACATGTCATCTTGTTGGTTTACTAAAAATTCAATTCTTATCAAATGTGATAAATGCGATTTTCCATCACAATTGTACTATAATTCAACTACTAAATTTTTCAACTATAAATAGTGTGCAATTGTTCCACAATTCACCACTAAAGAAATTTTACACTACATCTTTCATATAAAACAGCTGTAAATTTCTAGTATTTTTTTTTTTTTTTTACAGAAGCTCGTTTGATCAATCAAGATAAGATACTTTTATACAAGTTGTTTGTTTCCTTATACTTTTATATTCAATAATTTATGCATGAATTGCAGTGGACCTTCGGGTTCTTTATCAAAAGAGATCCTACGGGAACTTAAGGTGACCTAAGATTGATATGTCACTTGATCACTGATACACTCCATAAGAAAAGAGTTGTATGAAGTGTTATTTTATTGCATATAATTGTGTGTGAAAACTACACATATTTTACTGGATATATTTTTAAATACTTACTCTTACAAAATTTTACAAGTCAGCTCGAGTCGATTGGAATTGTGACGGATGGTAATGCGAACTGCCAGATGTATCGAAGAGATAAAACATTAAGTTTATTTTTTTTTTCCATTAAATTATTAGTCAATTTTGTTTGTACAAAAACAATTATTTAAATTGTGGTTATGTTTTCATATTTAATTTAAATTTATGGATATTTTGGTCATATTTTTTTATATAAAGAATACTATTATTTTATCGTTCCGCCTTTGATACAAAGAAAAGTGAATTTTTGGTAACACTATAACGTTTGTGAAATTTTGGGGCGTTACAAGAGCTCAATAGAATTTCGAGACAGAACCCCTTATACTCACAGTGATTTCTATAACCACCCAAAATGCACAAAATTTGAGAACTATTGGACACATTTGAGATTCCAGCACGGATCAGATAGGAAAGTTTGGGAAATAGGATTATGTAGAGAGGCATACAGACTCCAGATTTATGGGAATATGACTACTAATACCACTGCAATTGTGTTGTATCATAATCATAATTTGTTAGTATATAAATTAAAACTAATGATTGGAAAAGGATAACTTAGCATCCATTTGGCAAGACTTTTGAAAAGTCATAAACTGCTTCTAACACTAAAAATTACTTTTGAGCATGTTACATATTTTCTAGAAGTGATTTATTTGATTAGAATAGCTTTTAGGTGAAGCTGATTTAAGGTAGTTTTCTCATAAGCTCTTCAACAAGAAACAAAAACAAAAGTTCTGCCAAATGAGCTCTTAATATATTTTAGCTGATAGAATTCTAATAAGTTCATTTTTTTCTTTTCCACTTTAAATTATTCGTCACGTTTATTTGTTCAAAAATAATTATTTAAATTGTGGTTATATTTTCATATTTAATTTAAATTTATGGATATTTTGGTCATATTTTTTTATTAAAGAATATTATTATTTTATCGTTCCGCCTTTGATACAAAGAAAAGTGAATTTTTGGTAACACTACAACGTTTGTGAGATTTTGGGGGCGTTACAAGAGCTCAATACAATTTCGAGACAGATCCCCTTATACTCACAGTGATTTCTATAACCACCCAAAATTTTGCACAAAGTTTGAGAACTATTGGACACATTTGAGATTCCAGCACGGATCAGATAGGAAAGTTTGGGAAATAGGATTATGTAGAGAGGCATACAGACTCCAGATTTATGGGTATATAACTACTAATACCACTGCAATTGTGTTGTATCATAATCAAAATTTGTTAGTATATAAATCAAAACTAATGGTTGGAAAAGGACAACTTAGCATCCATTTGGCAAGACTTTTGAAAAGTCATAAACTGCTTCTAACACTAAAAATTACTTTTGAGCATGTTAAATATTTTCTAGAAGTGATTTATTTGATTAGAATAGCTTTTAGGTGAAGCTGATTTAAGGTAGTTTTCTCATAAGCTCTTCTACAAGAAACAGAAACAAAAGTTCTGCCGGTATTCAACCCTTGATATATTTTAGCTGATAGAATTCTAATACTCATAATAATATATTACGAATAATTATGCACATGCAAACTAGAAGAATAACATTTCAAACGGTATTCAACCTGGAAAACAAAACTTACATATGCTCTGTTGAATTCAGAGACATTTTCACAACGAATTTGCCTGAAAGACTGACCAGAATTGCCTTTTCATCAATTTCCACAAATGAATAGCTGTTCTTTTACCTGGCTTGCTACAACCCACATGAACATCATGGAAGCCGAAGGAGAAACAGATACAGAAAAATTGAGATGATATGGTGCAACTGGAAACTTCTCCATCAAGGCTTGTGAAGCTTGAAGCCAAATACTCTTGGGACATAGCTCTGTGTCGCCTTTTGAGGCTTGAGGTGCCCATAAGTCATTAAGAAGAGATGAGGGAATGTGGTTCCAAAATAAGCTCCATCAATATCTATGACAGTCAAGGAAATATTTCCTACAAAAGTAAACTTGACCTTTACAAGATACCATGTTATGGAGGAAAAATGCAAATACTCCATGGGAAAAAGAATAGTGTAGTGGGTGTCAGTTTCCAGATATTTTCTTCAACAAAGTAGGCAGTTAGCTGAAATGATGATAGTGGTGAATTGTCTTGTTCCAGTTCATGCAGGAATCTAGACGGCTGCCATTAATGACACTTGTAGTTCTTGAAGTGATATAAGATCGAGAAATGGTAAATGGTCTCTACTTTTATAACTAGTTTGGAAAGATAAATAAGAAATCTATCTTGTCGACAACATCAGAGAGAACATTTGAAACTTCCAATCTTCAGAAGCAAGGGAAATATTGAGAGCTAGTGCCTTTTAGTGTGAAAAAGTGGAGGTAAGTACAAGTCGAATCATGATGCTAACTTAACAAGAATCAAGGGTGCTGTTTTTTCTTTGTCAAGCATCGCCATCCCCACCCCCAAAAATGAAGTGTCTAAAACTTATTTCCCTTACTTCTAGCTCTCAAGTCCTTAGATGGGTGCACACATTTCGTAAGCATGTTTGTGCGTATCCAAGCGTATACATAATCCATGCACCCTATTCGGACAAGGAGGAAAAAGAAGGAATGGATAAAACAAGGCTTGGGTTGGTTTCGACTCTAACCCGAAACCAAAACCAAATTAGTCTGTTTGGGTGAATTTCAAACCAAACCAACCCACTCTAACTCAAATCGATTTGGTTTGGATAGTTGGTTTGGACTTTTAGTCCAAATTGAATTTTTTAAAAAAGTTGTCTCGATTTTGAACCCAGTTTGATTACAAGAACTAAAATAATTAAATAACTTTATATTACAAGAATTATTCACTAACGAATATAATCAGGTTAATAGAGACGGATCAACAGAAAACTTTAGATTTTTTATTTTTTATTTTTTGCTTTTATATGCATTACGTAGCATGGCCGCCTGAGTAAGGAAAAAATGCTAAGTATAATATAGAGAGCTTGTAAAAGGAAATTTCCAGTGCTATTGCTTACTAGCAACAACATAGATTGGAGAGAATCGGGATATAGTTATAAGATTAGGGTTTATCTTTCGATTTTTATTTTTCTTAAAAAAATTAAAAAAGGTAAACATGTAAGTGGGTTGGGACGGTTCGGTTAACCAACAATTTGAGGCTTCAAACCATAACTGAACCAATTCACCATGGTTTTGTTTCAAAAAAAAAAAAAGAAAGAAAGAAAGAAAGAAACCAAACCAAACCAATTATCTCGGTCAAACCGACCTGAACGGGCCCGAGCCAATTCAGTTTGATTGNAAAAAAAAAAAAAACCAAACCAAACCAATTATCTCGGTCAAGCCGACCTGAACGGGCCCGAGCCAGTTCGGTTTGATTGGTTTGGTCAATTTTTCGGTTTTTTTGCCCAGGATTAGCTAAAAGATTAAAAAAGCTAATATAATATGAGGATACCATCGAGGGTAGTAAATATCTTCGCACTTGGGACAGTACAGCTTCACAGTGCTTGAACGAGGAATGTCTGGCAAGGCTGTCCAGAACAGTAAACCCTTGGGCATCTTCCAAAGTCATAGTTTTTATACTTCTCTAACTGTAGCAGTTCCATCTCAGGAAGTTAAATAAGATAACTGAAAATCATGAGGGAGAAAGCCAATGACAAAAATAATCTGGCTACTAATGTTACCATTGCAGCCATTCCCTTGCTTGTCAAAATATATCGGACATGAATAAGGCCATACAGCATCTCTGCGGCTGATTCAATCAACTCATTATGTTCCTCGGTAAAAGTGTCACCTATGTGCGCCCATAATAAAGAAAATGTTATATCCAGAATCATATAACTCAGGGAAAGAGAGAGATGAGAACAGGTCAATGACAGCATGCTGGAGTAATGAGTACAAGCAGAGTGGGAAAATCAACAAAATTAATAAAGAACCTCAGCAGCAAATTCATCATGGGAACGCTAGAAAATCAATTAGCACAAGCAAGCATGCAACTACTTATGGAAATAACAACAGAGGGCGAATGAAAAGGTGCTACTAATTAACTGTTAGCAACATGTATATAGGCAAGGAAAACTAACAACTCGCGTTTTGGCTAATGATGAAACTAGTTAACTAGCAGCTCAATGATAATAGAGACTTTTTAAAAGCTAACAGCCACTGATAGAACTGTCATTCACAAAAAATTAGGCGGGCCAAATAAGCCCCTGTTTGGGCCCCATCATTCCCCCATTAAATTATAATTCATTTTTCCCTCTCTTCTTATCAATCACACAATCTTCATAAAATAATATCCAAAAATATTTCCTTCCTTTTTAACCACACATTTTCCAAAAAATTATTATTCCCCTGTTATAATGTGGAATAATGAAGCCAAACGGGCACTAAATCAAATTAAATAAAAATAAATAAAAAATAAAAATCTAATCAAAATAAAAAAGAATCCGGTAATGGACAATATACTATATTTATAATAAAAACCAAAGTTAATAAAGGACGACAATGCCATAAAGAGCCTAGAATTAATGAAAGCAAATAAAGCCTGGGAATTGCAATTTCACCTCCCTTAATACTATCATCTCATGCTAGTTTGAATACACTTCTCTAAGCTTGGTAATCCTATTCTAGACAAAACCAGAAGTCCTAATAGTCTCACAATCTTTCGGACATCTGAGGCTCATAAAATTTGGAAGAGTTTCCTCAAATTCTCGATCCAACCCGTATTCATACGCGAATCAACAGTTAGTGATCCCATGTTATTGATCTATCTCGCTCATGTCTACATCACTCATCCAAACCAACTTCAGATAGAAGATGTCCAAAGACCCTTTAACTTCTTCATATCTTATGTTTAAAAAAAAAAAAAAAACTTTTATATTGTAGGTTGTAAAATTTTATATTGTCTTGGCCAAAAAAGTCATCTTCTATCCCAGGGAACAATGTTCAAATGTAGATTGTTCTAAAATTCTAATTCTGATTTTCGTAGGCAGGCAAAACAACATTTTTATGTCATGATTCCTGGTTGAACCAAATTGGGTAAGTGTTTTTTTTTTTTTTCCTTTTTGGTTGCGATTCCAAAACCATTGCATTCCGATTCAGATTTCAATTCAGATGGTGAACCAAAAGCCACCTAGTTGTTGGTATCAATGTTTTGAAAACAGACCCACATCTAAACCCGTAAAAGCTAAAGGGTCAAAGGTTGAAAGGTTCAACTGGGATCGAACCATTGATAATAAATAAAATAATTAATATATAAATTTATCAAAAATAATTTGACAATAACAATATCAAAATAAGAACTTAAAAAACAACAATATAATCATAATCAACCTCTTTTACATCCCCTTCTTTCTACATGCTATATAATCATATCAGGGATATTCCCTAAATCGTGTAACTTAATCAAAATAATCAATAGCAATATCAAAATAAGAACTTGAGAGCACAACAATAACAAAAAATTCCACAAATTTTTACTTGGATTAAACACTAAAAAAATCTGCAAATTAAAAAGAAAAATAAACAAAATCGAATCCTGAACTAACCGGGTTAAATCATTCCTAGTGAATATAGTTAATGAATTAAAGCAATGCCAAGACTTTCGGTTCCTCCACTGTGCTGATACCCTGGCTGATAAGTGGAGAAGATAATAAACCATCTCCCAATCCCACGTAGGTTTCCTTGAATTAAAGTACTAGAGAAGCAAGTTATAAAATGAGCTGGTCGCTTCCAGATAGGTATAATATTTGGGCTTTAAAACTTGGGCCTAACAAAGAAGTGTGTTTTCAAAAATTAATAGGAAAACACAAAAGCCAAAAACGGTTAAAACGGTTATGGGTCAACCGGTTTTACGGTTAGACCGACACGTTGGCTGGTTTTTATTCGATTTTTAGGCATTAATCAAATCAGTTTTTGTACCGGTTCGCGGCTTTCCCGGTCGGACCAGCCGGTCTGATCCGATTTTGAGAACATTGGTTGGTATCATATGTAATAGTCCAAAGGTATACTAAGTTCAGAGAGAGATAAAATTTATTGTAAAGAAGAGTTTTTGCTCCTGCCATTGAAAAAGAAAGCTTATCATCTATGACTATGACAACAATATGAAAGATATAATTCTATTGCTTAATCGGATATACCTAAATTTTAGCACTTTATTAATCACCATGGAAACTAACCAGATAACCTCGTGACATAGAGTAACTAACAGCTTTGTAATTTATTCTAATTCTCGTCATCCCACCTCACCCCACACACACAAAAAAGGGCAAAAAAATGATAAAAACAGCCGAACTAATTTCTACAGCATTATGATACAACAATTAAACTAGTCCTCAACTCGTTCCCTCTAATTACACAATCACTCCCTAACCAAACTTGGAAAGCATATTTCCTTCAACTTTCGCCCATTCCCCTTTATGTGTGTGTGCTTGTGTACAGGTGCTCCAAGCTAGAATTCTCAGGTTTTGACTAATTATGGGCCGCCATTTGTGAAAAGAGTAAATAGAAGAAAGCTGAAACTTTGCAGCCAAGTTAACCAGTGTCCAAACAGAACTACAGCTTCAAAAGCACAATCAACCCAAAAGTTTCCTTTAAGCAGCCAGAAAAAGGTCTACATGAGCTAAAAGCTTACCATGGGAGGATTCAACATCCAAAATAAGGTCAAGAGCATAATCATAATACGGAACTTGACTGCTCAACCCACAGAGGTTGAAATCATCTTGAATATATTCATTGTCAACTTCACAAAATAACTCGTTTCCCCGCAAGTTGCAAAACCATGAAATCCAGGATGTATCGTCCCCATCCGAACCACTAACATCAGATTCTTCGCTATCTGTGTCGGATTCATCTGAAAAAGAGGTTAAAGTCAGCATTACACTCTGATTTCTTTAGATGAAAACATATACATAAATCTCTGTTATATACCACCCCCAACATACATACATATACCTACATACAGTCAGAAATATCAACAGACATAACTATCTATGTATCCACAGACCAAAAATATGAGTAATCTGATAAGTACCTGTACACTTAGCTCAGCAGTTAACTAATTCAAGACAAGAGGAATTAATGAGATCAACTATATTTTGATTAATGACGAGCAGAATGAAATACACTCAGTTCTTGTAATTGTAAAGAAGGAAAAGAAATACAGATATTTGGCATTCGAGAGGCCAATTCTCTCCTAATGTTTCCCACTAATTACTGCTTGCACTTCCTGTCATTCACACTGATATTTATACTGGTTGTCTAACTAACTCCTGGTGGTGCATGTGCCGTTTCCTCCCTTAATTCCTATTCTGCCCTTGCTGCCCTCCTACGCCTTTGGTATGTCATGTGGATTGCGGGCCTATCATAATCTTCTATATTTTGAGATATAACTACAGACAGCAACTGAAAGTCGATAAAAAGTACAGCTCTTCAATTTATGCTGATATCAAAAGCTGAGAGCCATCACTAATGCAGAATCCATAAACTTCCACAAATTATAAAATATCACCATTCATTTCATTTAAGTGATGCACAGATGATAAACACATAAACCCCCGTCTACAACAATTCTGATATGACTGGTCATTTAGGCAAATCTTCAATTCATACGTGAGAAAACAAAAGTTTAATTCACACCATCATATTCGTAAAGTATTTCGATAAGAGACTTCCATATTCTCAACTCTTTCCCAGAAAACTTCACAATAGACTCCACCTGAATCAGAAAGCGAAAAATGAAATTGTAAATAGATTAAAATACTGCCTTAATATTCCAAATCCACTTCAACACTACACTCCCACAAATGTCGAAATCAAATTTCTTTTAGCTCAAGATTTAAAGAACTCCATGCAACAGAACACTTTCCACTAAAATAAAGTAAAATTTGAAGCATCCGTAAAATGGAATTGGTTTTCCAAAAGGGTTCCTTGTTTTTAACAAAAAAAAAATCTTAAAAAATAAATGAATATTTTCTAAATATTGCAACGAAAAACATAAAACCATTATCAATCTTAAATCAGAACAAACAACCCACCTATTTTTCCTCTAAAAGGTCAATAGAAATTCCAAAAATTACCACAATCCAAAAAAAAAAGGACAACAAAATTAAATTTTATAACAAACTCCAATAAACAGAAAAATCACATACTGTCAGAAAACTTGTTCTTGTTGGTGGCAAAGGTGGACGAGGACCGAGTGTCACGATGATCGAGATGCTTCCCAGCGGCGGTGGAGGGTACAGTAACGGCGGAGGGTAGTTCCTGGAGGTGGAAGGAGAAGACTTCTCCAAGTGCTTATCCAACGCATCGTTGATTCGCTTCCGATCCAGCATCTCCCCTCCCTTTGACGACCCCCCTCCCAATCGATCTCTATACATAAAACTTAGTTGTTTCCTATGTAATAGTAATGAACATTTAGCCAGAACTTATCCAAAAAAAAAAAAAAAAATTTATGATAAGAAAAATACATTGATAGAATGTACTAATGAAGACTAATACAATTAGATGAATATATTT
>CAIGRO010013718.1:0-12430 GCA_903798355.1 Fraxinus baroniana
ACAGAACTCGGGGCGCTACAATGTACTACCTAAACTCTTCATATTATAAAGACCAAATGCCTAGTACATGTTGATCATTGTTTTGCATCTTCATAACATCATTTCAAGATCCAAGAACACATCCAAATATTTAGTTTTACTTTTTGATTGTTGAGATCAATCCACAAGAAGTTTGAGAAAAGCATCAAATTCAAATAATCTAAAATACCCACTTCCTAGATATCATTAGGAATATACTTTCTCAATAGTTTTCAAAAGTTGCTAAAAATTGAGAGATGTTAGACCAGATGTACATGAAGAGTACAAGAACGAGGTGTGAGTGAAGCAAGTTCGGGAGTAGGTGTGAGTCACGAAAGTTCCAGCGAATCTTAGAGATTCCATAAATTAGATGAGCGAGTTTAGTAGGTTTCCTAGGCTAGATTCTACTGTAAGTTCTTATTGTTTATAGTGGAAACTAATGGTTTGATCCCGGAGTTTTTACCCAGTTAAGGGTTTTCTCCGTTATCAAATCTAGTGCTATTTACTACTTTAATTATTTATTGCGGCAATTTAACATATGATAATTTAACTTGATTCACTACAACAAAAACAGCATACGACAACGTTCAAAAAACTTTGCCGTAGACCTTTTGCAACGTTTGGACTTGTGTTGCAAATCGAGATGTTGTCGTAGAGTAGAAAGATACGGCAACGTTTTTTAAACGTTGCCAAAGACTTACGGCAATGTTTAAAAAACGTTGTCATAGGTCTACGGCAACGTTATATTGCCAAAGAATCCTTAGAAAACGTTGCGAAATGGGTTCTATGGCAACATTTAAAAAACGTTGCCGTAGGTCTTTTTTTTTTTTTTCTTTTCTTTTTTTTTAGCAATTTAAGTAAATTGACCGGAAAAATTGAAAATACTCCTTTTGAACAAATTATAAAATTGCATAAAAATTGATAATTACATAACAAATTTTTGAATCCATACACTTGAACATTAGAATTAATGATAAAACACACAAATTTGATACTAAAGTGCATGACATTGTTTTTCCTTGAATTCAAACACCGCGTCTTTGGGCAAAGGGAAATTTTATATACATGTGTAATACTATCCTAATACACTTCATATCAAGTATAAGCCTAAAATGTATTGGGTAGGTCAAATGCATTCGTCTATGACCCAATGGAGACAGGAGATGAAGCACCGTCCCCATTTTCAAATGATTCTTCCTTCTCATGGTGCTCTTTCACCAGAAGCCATACTGGGGGACTCAACACGTGCTTCTCCCTTTGTCCACCTATGAAAGCAATTTAAAAGCACTTTAGATTTTACAAGATGTGAGTTGTTTCAACAGGTAAATTTTGATATATTCCATACTAATCATAAAACTACTTTTTCTTTTTCTACAAGTAAATCAAACTAAAGATTATTGTATACTCTCTATAATTATGTATATATATACCTTAAGAACACAATCATGAGCAACCAGTCTTCCAGCTGCTATGATGGCCCCGCCAGCAAGAAAACTTGAATGCTGAAAAAGACCTTTCTTATTCTTTCCTACATACAGAATTCTTAACGTGCTAAGAACAAATATCCATTTTGATCCTTCTATCGTGTCCACAGTGGTACCACTTTGTTTGTACACGAGCTTCCCATTTTCAACCACAACTTCAAAAGATTCTCTATCTTTCTGTTAGAGGAATGATCAAATATGCTCGTGAGAATCCTAGTTAATTGAAAAATGTAAATTCATGTGCAATTTTCGCTTGTGAGATTGCTAATAGGCTTCAATGACTTGAAACTTACTGGTCCTAGATATTTGATGCACTCCCACTTCTCAACATTTAGTTCTTTCCTATCTCCAACATTCAACTTTCATATGACAGAACAAATATTGTAGGAGCAAGTTAGTATAAACAAGCTTTGCACCTTAGAATAAATGGAGACTCGGATATTGGATTAAAGGCTATCCAAATTCCTCTAATTGCCCAAATAAATCATTCAAAAAAAAAAATAAAATAAAATAAAATAAAATTCCACAATATATAAGTTACGAGAAAAATGTAATAAACCAACATTCAACATTGTCAGTTCCACATTTCAATAATAAGGAAAATTAATTGATGGCAAGTTGCTTTATTCTTTTACAAGGACTACAATTTATCCAAATTCCTCTAATTTTAGACCAATAAATCATTCAAACATCAAAACAATTCATTTTCACAATAACAAACCAAGCTTCAACATTGCTAGTGCCATAGTTAAATAACAGAAAAGCAAACTAAAAAAATGGCAATTAGCTTTATTAGTTTCTTCAGAAATTTCAAATTTCCCTTGTTTCAATTTTCGAATTGATACCTGGAAAGGAAGGAACTGAACAGAATGAGTGGCTTGTTCGAGAAGCTTCGAAAGAATGCAAAAGATCCGACCATCCATTCATGTCTGAATCATTCGCCATTGTTCCGTCCGTTTTACAGTCTACACTGTGAGAGGAAGAAAATGAGGGTTTATGGAGCTAAAAAGTCCTAATTTGAACCAAATCAAATGAAATTTTGATATAGAGAAGTTGATTAAATATCTTACCTATCAACAAATGACTGTGAACTCAGTGAGAAACCCGACCTAAGGTGCGGCGGCACGAAGAAATCAATCGAGACACTGGATTCAAGATCCGACCTTGCTTGATCCGGTGGCATCACAAACAACAACAACTTTTTCCTTGTTGCTCGATCGATTGCTTCACAGAAATCCAGACACCAAAATAAGTGGAACTTCAAAGGGATTTGAGGGGGGGAGGGCGATTAGGGCCTCTATAGATTTCGTTCCTTTTGTTTTAATTTTTTTTCCAATTTTTCTTTTTAACCAATTAAATGGGTTAGAATATTATTCGCAATGTTTCAAAAGGTAAGACGTTGCAAAAAGTCACATTTACA
Source organism: Fraxinus baroniana (assembly GCA_903798355.1). NCBI lineage: Eukaryota > Viridiplantae > Streptophyta > Magnoliopsida > Lamiales > Oleaceae > Fraxinus > Fraxinus baroniana. Next base: position 2,923 of record CAIGRO010013718.1, read on the forward strand.
ACGTTTATCAAACGTTGTGAAAGGTCAGACTTTTCACAACGTTCACCAAACACAGCAAAAAGTTTACCTTTCGCAACGTTTGATAAACGTTGTTAAAGGTAAAACCTTCTGCAACACTCAATAAACATTGCTAAAAGTCTCTATCGCAATATTTTTCTAAAAAACGTTACATTCACTTACTAAAATGTTGTCTTCTTAATGTTGCAAATGACTATTTTTATTGAATTGATTGACTAAACATATGTAACTATTAAAAAGTGAATTGTTGCTTTTAATTAATAAGTTTTAATTTCGCATTATTAACCTATTAGGTACTTTAGGATTGAGCTAGTAACTCTCAGTTTCCAGTTAATTCCTAGAAATCCATAATTAGCTTATCTGGTGGTGAGGAAGATCTTTCTTAAAACTAGGGAACCAACTTCATACTTCCATTTTGTACTTTCTAGTTGTATTACTAGGCATTGTGTTGTTTATAGCATTTCTGATTTAGCTTCTTTCCACCTTTCCTCTATTAGGTCCAATTCTCCACGAAGGGCTTTTCATTTTTAGCCTCATTATATGCTATTGTTCGGAACAAAAGGAATTCCCGTTTCCAATAGGATTACAACTTCTATCCCGAACGCTAGAGAAAAAGGGATTTCTCCGATGCTAGACTGAGACATAATGCTGTAAGACCATCGCACACTAGGGAGTTCATCAGCCCAGCCTCCCTTAAGAGTATCGAGCTTTGCCTTTAGAATATGTTTGATGATCTTAATGATAGCCGACTTGACCATTAGCTTGCGGATGGTTCGGTGTAAAGAAATGTTTTCTGATACCAAGTCATTCGTAGAAGTTTGTAAGATGAGCATTGTCAAACTGCTTTCCATTATCAGTCGTGAAGGAATAAGGTATTCCAAACCTGCACAAGATGAATGTCCACACAAAGTTAGTGGTCTTTTGCTTAGTGACCTTAGCAAGGGTTCAACTTCAGCTCACTTATTAAAGTAGTCAACTATAGTGATTGCAAACTTGGTTCCACCCTTTCCGGGGCATGGGGCTAATCAGATCAATCCCCCACATGAAAAATGGCCAAGGACTGATCACAAAACTAGGCTATTCTGGTGGGGCTTTTATGATGGGAGTGAAACGTTGACATTTGTCGCACTTTTTTTCGAATTCTAAGGTATCTCGTTTTATTTTGGGCTAAAAGTATCCTTAAAGTATGATTTTATGGGCCAAGGATTATCCGTCAACATGATTTTCACACACCTCTTTGTGCACTTCATGTAAAACATAAAGTGTTTCATCTTTATTCACAAATCTTAGCAAAAGGGGCCGAATATCCTCGTTTGTAGAGGGTATTGTCGATTAATGTATACCTTACAGAACTCATATAGAGTCTTTTCGCTTCAATGGGATCTCTAGGACATACTCCTATCCATAGGTAAGAGGTAATTTCATCTAAACAGTTATGCTTGAGGTCTACCATCATGGATATTGCTTATACCCTTTCAATAGTGGGGGTAAGAAATTCTTGTTACAGGAATACTGTCAAACTCTTTTATTCCTTTCCTTATGACCAATCGAGCTAAGGCTTCAATGTGATCGTTTTAGGTTTGGGAAATTTGTTCGACCTGGATGATTCTAAAATTTTCGAATTCCTTATTAACAATTTGATGATATCTCTTCATCTTTTTCCTCTATTTGGTAGGTCTCACTTATCTAGTTGACTACCAATTGTGAGTCACCATAGACTATTAAGTTGGAAATTTTTAACTCGTTAGCTATCCTTACTTCGGCTATCAATGCTTCGTATTCGACTTTTTTATTGGAGGCCTTGAAGTCAAATGGCAGGGCTTAGTAAAATAGGTGTCGATCGGGATTGATCAAGACCACTCTAACTCTGATCGAGCTTCAATGGAAGAACCGTCCACAAAGAATTCCTAAGGGGCATCATGTGGGAGTTCTTCCAATGGATCAACGCTAAACTCTGCAACAAAGTAAATAAAAGTCTGACCTTTTATGGAGGTGTGAAGCCTGTGTTTTATATCAAACTGTCCAAGCTCCACAACCTATTTGACCTTTTATGGAAGTTTTTGAAAGGTTTGCTTCAATGGATAATTAGTTAAAATCTCGATGGAATGTTCCAAAAAGTATGATCTTAATTTTATAGCTACCATGATAACAACGTAGACCAATTTCTCTAGAGAAGATTAGCGAAGCTCGACTTCATGAAGGGCTTTGCTAACATACGAAATAGGATGTTGTATTTCCACTTCTTCCCTAGCCAGGACAAGCCTGTTTGCATGTTCAGACACGGCAAGTTACATCACTAAAGTTTTACCCGCTTTAGGTTTTATTAGGATTGGTGGTTGAGCTAACTATTTTTTTAGCTCATCAAAGGCAATTTGACATTGGAGGGTCCATTCAAACATCATCCCTTGCAAGATATCGAAAAATAGTTTGTACCAATTTGTCGACTTTAACATGAACGACTAAGGGCAGCTATTCTTCCATGTATGCTTTAAAGCTCTTTGGGCCTTTTAGGAGCTTTCATTTCGATGACGGCTCATATCTTTTCCGAATTTGTTTCAATCCCCTCGACAATTTACCAAATAACCTAAGAATTTTTTGGAGTTCACATGAAAAGCGTCCTTGTGATGGTTTAGCTTAATCTTATATGTTCTCAAGATTTCGAACAAGCAAGGTGTTACTGATGGTCTCTGACATCTGTACTTTTGACTAGCATATAATCAACATGCACTTCCATGGTCCTGTCTATTTGTTTAGTAAATATAGAATTCACCGTTTAGGGTTCCTAAATTATTGGGTAGATCTTCATCAGGCATTTCTCAACTACCTCTCTATGAGGCGTCAAGAATTTTAGTGATTAATGGTACATGGACATGGTGCTCTAAGGTTGAACAACAAAGGCTGCCTAATAATAACATCATAAGGCGAAGTGGAATCAAACACTACGAACTCAAAGTTCAATTTAGCTTGGCGTGGGATTTCGCTAGCCTTAACGGTGAGCTTAATTAGCCCTTTTGCCTTAGTGAGAGTCCCATTTAGTCCTAAAACCAAATTTGAATACGATTGTAAGAAGTGTAACTGAATACACATCCATTTAGCATGTTGGCATAGAGTATGTTGAGGACACTCTCTGTGTCAACCAAGACCTTGGGGATGGTAACTCCAGCTATGGGTATTGAAATTACCAAAACTCCAGGATCGGGATATGGGTCTATCTCCTTATCATGAAATGACAGATAGTCATCCCTTGGGTTTTTACAATATTTCTCTATAATATCGATCTCAGTAAGGTCGGCTACTGTAGGTCTGTTCAACCTTGCCTTCCTAGGTTGAATACTTGAATCGTCCCTCAACTTCGATCTCGTGTGGGTGTTGGACAGAAGCCTGGTTTTGTTCCAACATGTTGACCAAATTCATCGATCATTCAATAGCTTCTTTCATGGTAACTAGTTGCGGGTTGCTGACCTCGGTTTGGTCTTATCCTCGTAGAAAATTTGATGGGACATTAGCTTTGTTAAGATGAGTGTTGGATTGATTTCTGAAGGCGAGCTATGAAACATGATGATATAGCCTGAAGTTTATTTTTTTCGTGATTTTTTTTTTCTACTGAAAAATATAGATATCTAACACAAAGCTGGGACCTTCTAGCGCCAAACTGTTGACGTAAAAAATTGTAAGAACAATTTTTGAGCCAACTTTAAAGTAAGAAAATGTTTTTAATTGACAATGTTCATTAGATACAAGTGTTTAATCACTTTACCAAGGGGAAGAGTGAAAATGATAGTGTTTTATTGAAATTGTGGAGTTATTCTGGTCCTTTTCCTTTGGAGGTGACCGTTTCTCTCTATTTATAGGGAAGAAGGGCTTCATATTGTTAGACTGGTGTCTTGTCAATCAAATTTGCTACAGTCCTCAAAACTTTTGTTATCTTCAACGCAATCCAGGGGCGGAGGTAGGGGGTCCTGGGGGGACCCAGACCCCCCCCACCCCACAATTTTTTTTTTTGGTATTGGTGTTGGTTTTTTTTTTTACCATTTTGTGTTAGTGTTGATGGTAAAAGTAATTATCAGATATGTTCTCAAATATGGTTGTAAAAATGGACGATAACATTGAATGAAAATGATGACATTTGAAATTAAAAATTTCAACCAATATGTTTTAATTTAAGAAATTATAGAGAGAAAATGTTTATTTATGGATCCTAAAACTACTACCATGAAAAGAGACAAAGTCGGAAGTCAGTATATAGTTAGCTAATAAAGACTTATGTCAACAATGTTTTACATTAGAAGTTTTTTCAGGACTAGTTTTTCTATCACATTGTGAGCAATTTCCTCATTTTAACAGATAATGTTCTAAAAAAAATTCAGGGGCGCTGCCCCCGAACCCGTGGGCCCCCACTCCTTCAACTCTAGGACCTCCTACTTCGACGGACTGGCTCTGTCCCTGACGCNCTCATTTTAACAGATAATGTTCTAAAAAAAATTCAGGGGCGCTGCCCCCGAACCCGTGGGCCCCCACTCCTTCAACTCTAGGACCTCCTACTTCGACGGACTGGCTCTGTCTCTGACGCAATCCCATCCCACTTCATCTTTTTCTTATTTTCAATACTTCAATTTTTCTTTTCCTAATGGATTCATTAAGCTAGTAATTACAAAAAAATCTAGGAAACCAAGTCTACTAGAAACACCAAGAGGTGAAGTCCTTACATCCCCGCTAGAATTTGATTGTGCAGTTAAGTTCATTTGCATACCTTCAGGTACAAAAGTTCAATTCAAGAATGCCATTAGTAACCGGTAGATTTAGGATTGGGAAGAGTTTTAAATTGTAATCTTGGGAATAAGAAGAAGAAATGAGGAATTTGAGGTGAGGAATTTAGGAGGGTTTTTGAAAGGAATTAGATAAAGGGATAATTGCAGCAAAAGCCCCAAACCATTGAAACAATAGCAGACTTTCTCCTAACCTTTGATTTGTTGCGGCCGTCACCCCAACCTTTTCAAATGTTATAGGTGAGGCCCGTTTGGATGGTTTTCTATCAAAAATGCTGCCAGTTGACCCAAAAAGTTAAAGTCTGACCCTTTTTTACCAATTAAATGGGCACAAAATAGTAAATTTATAATATTAACATATAAAATATAATTTGAAAAATCAACAAAAAAAAAAAGGGAAAAGGAAAAGGAAAAACTTTCTTCCTGATGTGAACCCACTTAGCGAAAAACTACAAAATCCATGATTAGATTGAAATTGAACCTAAGAAACCCAAAATAATCAAAGGTTTTGTATTTGATTCGAAAAATAACCAACAATACGCGAATGATATGTTGACCCTTTTGATTGAATATTTGAGAATCTCACCCGGTTGATTTGAATGCTACAAGAAGGACCTTGATAATTCGTAATTTGTCCAACAAAGAACAAGAACTTGAAAGCAAATTGCCTCTCAATAATCTCAATAATAATGTTGTTTTTTAACAATGAAATAATAGGTCCTATTTCTATGGAACCCGTAAACCCTAGTCTAAACATAAATAAAGTCTAAAAGATTACAAAAGATACCTGGAATAGAATTTTAATATAATAGAAGATTATGCGAAATTTGGAAAAATTTGTGTCCGATTGGTCTATGTGGTCGCGTAAAACAAACGTTCAGCCTCAAGTTTGGTTCGGTAATACGGGTTGCGACTGCAACCCTTTTAAGATATACGATCGCATAGCTTTAATTATGAATCCTCTTTTTTCTTGTGTAGAATTTTGTGCAGTTTCTGGATTGTACTGTGGATAGAAATCTGACACTCGAGTTGAAAGTTATCCATGTTTCATCCACGCTACTCGTTTTTTCATATATCTTCCAAATCTTGAATCAAACAAATGCAACTTGATTCCGCCTTCATGTCCAACAAGTAATTTGTTATTTAACCTGTTACACTCTAGCTCTTAGCATCCGTATCTTGGACAACTCATTCTATGGACTCCTTGATCCTCCGTAACTCTTGATCTTGTCTTCGGTTTCTCTTCAAGTTGAGCCGGATCTTTGTAAGTTTGTTTCCTTTCTTGGATCACATCATCCTCTCTCTCTTCAAAAGAATTCGACCTCGAATCTATACCTGCATCAAACAAAGCAACACTAGAAATGTCAACGATAGGAATTATAATATATTTACCCTGAAAGAATTATGACAATGGCATAGAATGGTCCATCTTCTCTACGGTGTAGTTTAGACCACATTTGAGTTTGTATTCGCCTCTTTCGTATGTACAACCAATTACCATTGCCTGGATCAAATAGTACATGCCTCGAATGAGCTTTTTTTCAAGTTTGAGACATTTTAAGAACAATCTCATGTTTTCCATCTAAACTACCACTTACATCAATAGTTAAAGTGATTAAACCCAACAAAATTAGAGGATTAATACCATAAAACATATCAAAACATGTGTAAGAAGTAGTAGAAGCTATCAAATTAGTTCCTAACACATCCAATCCAATTTTCCACAAGTAGTTATGTAGACTAAGATCATTATATCTCAAATATTTATCATGCACATCTAAATCCTTACCACATACTATGGTATCATCATGTAACATGTGACCTCTCAATTTAACAAGCATATATAGAGCCTTGCAATGTACTAGATTATCATAAACAATTTAAATTTTTCCTTTGAATGTAACGCAATAAACAATAATTTATCCCATGAAAATATTAGATTGACTAGTGAGTTCAAACGACCTAACTAACCATTTATAAATTTCACAGTTAATCTTATAGTCTAGTTTACAAAAAACATATGACCCATGCAAATTATCAAGTATATAATCTAATTTAGGTCTAGTTGTGAGGTTAAAACTAATGCTCCAAGTGAAAAATTATTCCTACATGCTAGACCATCATCTAACCTATGTATGTAATGATGATACCTTACAGTTGGTGAGTCATCGTGCATCCTCCATGTTTCATCCTTCCTAGGTACTAATAGCAACGACACTGCACATGGACTTTGATTCGTAATTTAAATCTCTTGATTTGTAATTTTTTTGGGCAAAAATTCAAAAGTTTTGTTTGTGCTCATTTTGTGTTCAAATCAACTCCCGTTTTCTTTTTCGGTGTTATAGTTGAATTCCAAGTCAAACAAAAAATTGAAAAAAAATTCAAAAATTCTGAAAATTAAAAAAATTATGTGAACAATTAAGTTCAAAAAAAGTATATTTGTTATTATTTATCTCGGAAGTTGATGTCCCACTTCGATTTCAAGGATGAGTTAGAACGTGAAGCACCTGATGAGTACCTCGTTGTCCTCTTCCTTTTCAATTTTCTCTCCACCTTCATAGCCATGTATAACATGTCTTCTAGTTCCACATTGTGTTGCAACTCCACTACATTAGCTATGTCTTGATTCTACCTGTTCAAAAACCTGGCCATGGTGGTCTCTCGATCCTCCTCCACATCCGCCCTAATCATCAACAACTCCATATCCATGTAATAGTCCTCCACACTCTTCGATCCTTGGTAGAGGTTTTGTAGTTTTTGATGAAGCTCACGGTAGTAGTGATTAGGTACAAATCTATTCCGCATGATAGCTTTCAAGTCTTCCCATGTATTCGGTCGTTCCCTATTTCTCCTCCTTGTTGTCACCACTTGATCCCACCAAGTGATGCATAGTCGGTGAATTCAAGGACCGCTATCTTCACCTTCTTTTCCATCGAATAATTGTGGCAGTCAAAGACCAATTCAACCTTTTTCTCCCACTACAAGTAAGTCTCTAGATCACTCATTCATTTGAATGGTGGAATTGACATTTTAATATTGCCCATCTTGCCATCTACCTCGTCTCCAACCAAGTTTCTACCCCTTCGTTCAAGTCTAGCTCCTCTATTTCTTACCCTACCGTTTCAGCCTCGATTACTGCCTCCTCATCCATATCACTCCCATAATCATATTTTTTACGCACCTCTATCCTAGGCCCCTGCCTACCCTATCTCCATATATCTAGAACTCCCCTACACAAGTTGGCAAGCTCCGTGTCTTGTCTATATAATCTATCCAGTACATCTTCAAATAACCATTCAAACCTACGTATCATCTCATCCGACATGTTGGTTTGGTTGTTGTCTCGACCTAGTGTTGATCCGTCCTTGTCAGATATCTTAAATAAAAAATTTACTTCTACATCACAAATGTGCGGTCGTATATCACTCAATTCAATTTTTTCCCTCTATTAATCTCACCACTATGGCTTTTTCCACTCAATGCTTTAGCCCAAGTGCTCCAAAGGACAAATTCGAACTCAACTAGGAATTATTCTCGTAAAATTCAAACTGGGATTTTGAGTGAGATTTTGGAAATTTTGTGACTAAGAACGAAAATGAATTGAACTGGAAGATTAGAATGAAATTTTAATTCAAGAAAGTGGTTGTTGAATTTGACACAATAGATAACGTAATTGGCCAACAATTTTCGAGATAAATAATAACAAATATACTTTTTTGAACTTAACTGTTCACATAATTTTTTGAATTTTTAGAATTTTCGATTTTTTTTTTTTTTCAAATTTTTGTTTAACTTGTAATTCAACTATGACACCGAAAAAGAAAACGGAAGTTGGTTTGAACACAAAATGAGTAAAAACAAAACTTTTGAATTTTTGACCAAAAAAATTACGAATTGAAAGACTTATTAGTGATTTAAACAATTGGAAAACTATTGATCAAAATTTAGCCAATGTTTGAGCCACATTATCTAAAAATTCATTTTTTTTTTTTCAGAATTCATTTTTAACCAAATATTCTTTCAATAAAACAATTTGCACGTTAACTAAAAAAAATCTCCTATTTTTAATTACAATTTGCCAGAAAAATCATTATTACAAAACCTAGGGCTAAAACAAAGGCTTAATAGATTTGTTAGTGAAAAGAGGTCCCCATATGAGAATATTTTTACTTTTCCTAAATATTTGAAAAATAGGAGTTTATCTTTTATATATTTGATCGGTATAATGGAAGGCCAAATAACAAAGATAGCATGGATCCTTTGCACGATTGAGATGCATCAATAACAAGAATAAGAGCAAAGAAAATCAAGGAAGCCATGCAATGGCTCGACCAAGTTACGTAGACCGAGAGTTTAAGTGCAATGAGCAAGACACCAATTTTCAAGATGGTGGTAAAGAAACAACCAAACTTAGTGCATTTAATTCAAGTTAAGGAAAATGGAGTTGATTCAGAAAGTCATACCCATGCAAGGATTTTATTTTCTTACTCACACAAACGTGAAAATTGCACAACGCAAGAGTAAAGGTGTTTTACCATGCACAAGTGTGGTACAAAAATTGACAGCTTTAGTTTTTTTTTTTTTTTAAATAGAATTCTATTTGTTTAGTATTTTCTTGATGTTTTACGAGTTAATCAGCATTGTTTGAGTCCGCCTAAATAAGACTTTATTCATCGTATTAATTATAAAGTGAGGATTTACTTTCAATCTCGTTCTTAATTGAA